>JAFLJL010014364.1:94111-114875 GCA_018398815.1 Conus ventricosus | reverse complement strand
TTTCAGCCCAATGAGTTACAGTAGTTGGGGCAAAAAGGTGTCTTTTTCGGATGCATGGGTAGGTATAATACAGATATGAGAGCAATGGACCAGAAACAAACAGAATATTATTTGGAGAGGAATTTTTAGGACAGAATGCTTGCTAAGTGAAAAGAAATGGGTAGATATTGTTTTCACGTTTTGATAGATTTTAAATTAGTATGCCAAATTCCGGCAATAGCGAAACACAGTTAGCTGATTTTAAGAAAGCTTTTGGCAGTTTCCACGGACAGTTTTTTTAATCGCATACCCAGAACATGCCACATTCCGTAGTACGCCTTTGTCAATTCCAAGAGGTTTTCCGTCACATTATCTGCAGCACTATAAGCAGCGATGCATTATTGTTGGTGACGAATGGCGTCAGCCAAGGCCGTCTCAAATCAGTGTCTTTTTTCATGACACTTCAGTAGATTGGTCTTGAGGCGAAACACGGTATGCAATGAGCGTTTGGTGGACAGCTTTATTGACAGTCGTGTATCTTGATTTGACTGATGACCTTGATTTGCTGTGTTGTACTATTGACCGTAGACAAAACAAAAAGATACGTTGTACAACAACCCGGTGTTCTACCGACATATTCAGCGACACTAAGCGAGCAGATTAACGAATAAAGACAGACACATAAGACGTAAAACTACCGAAAATGTCTTCATCACGGAGATCAAACCAGTGCAGCAGAAAGATAAAACTTGGAATCAAACCACGCCCCATCTTGTGACCAAAGCATAACATGAACTAGTATAGGGAGATGTCTCATGTATACCCGAGCTGCTTTGCTTTTACACAGCTTGCTTTACTATAAGAGGATAACCGAGAATATTCCCAAACCAGAACTCTAGACTGTAGTTAGGAAAATCAGGCTTCTGTCATTATTAGAGACGCCAGCTGGACACGGACTAGGAATGCACTTTGAATAGACTGAATAAATTGTCAAGGCAGTCAGCAATTTTTGTTAAGGCCAAGTGGTGAAGGAATCAATACTACAAGTAAAACAAGACAGTAGGCACTCGGGAGAGTTCTGAACTGGGCCTCGGTCGAACGAACCTGAATCCGGCTGTGAATCAATTCATGACAAAAAACATTAATCTTCCTCAGGTGAAGTAATATTCGCACAGACTGAAAGGGTTACAACCCGTTTGATACTATCGTATACCATACAAAATACAAAATATCGACGTGTATGTATAACACGACAATATTTAACATGCAATGAAAATATAACCTCAAAGATAGTTATCAACTGGTTACAATCACATCACGTGTTCATGTGTAGTGCAAACTGTGCTATCATCACCAATAATCCGTATAAATGCTGGATCGATTGTTCGATCCGGATGCACACCACAGATGCGTACCAAAATTCGGGCTTCGTCCTCGGGCCAAATTCCATTCAAATAAAGTTTGGCTAAAACAGGTTCAGAAAATCTTAAAAAGTTTAAGTAATAAATTCGCCAAACATGAACAAACAAATCACAAGACAAAACACGACGCGTTTGGACCTCTTAGGCCAAGATCAATAACACTCAGAACAACGAAAATGAAGAATGAGCCATCACTTATCTTGCCTGAAGAAGACCTAAAGTCGAAAACGCGTTCGTGTTTTGTCTTATGCTTCGTTTGTTCACGTTTGGCGGATTTATTGCATTAAACTTTTAAAGATATGTTTAGATTTCAGTTGCAGTTGCCTCACTTTGCAGCTGGGTTCAGTAAGTTCTTTGCATAAACCCGCTGACAGACAAACTGACAACCAATGAATTGGGATGAAAAACAAAACTTGGGGCAAGGTAAACAACAAAGACAGCGATCATTTCAGACGGTCAGCTGTGGTCGGAACATTCTGATCAATGTGGGACCCACCAAGGAGGGCACCATCGCTCCATCTACGTGGAGCGGCTGCGACAGATGGGGCGGTGGCTGAACGTCAACGGGAGGGCATCTACAGAACTGAACCCTGGACCCACCAGAACGACACCATCAACCCCGACGTCTGGTACACCAAGTCAAGTCCTCCCCAGGCACTGTGTACGCTCTGGTCCTGAAGTGGTCGGGGGGGGGGGGGGGGGGGGGGGGGGTGTCTCAATGATCCGGAAAAAAAAATGAAATAACAAGAACATTTTAAAAAGAAAAAAAAAACGAACTCAAAACTAAAACAGAAATGAAAGAAAGAAAGAAATGTCAACAACAACAAAAGAAAAAAGAAAAAAAAAAGGGATTTTGAGGAATTTGAATCTCCAACCAAAACAGGATGGATGTTGAGGGAGAACAAAGGATTTTGAAGTTGAAGAGCTCAGAATGAAATAACCTGCACCAGGAAAGAGCATACAAAAAAAAAAAAAAAACAGAAAAAAAACACCAAACAAACTGAAGAACGACTCAGGATGTCAGAGAAGGTGAATCCTTATGGCCTATCGACCAATTGCAAAGAAGCATGCAGAATTCGACGAATCACCTAACCTGATGTATATGTTAAGATTTGTGTATGAAAGACGCAGGAATGGAAACGAAGAGGGAATTTACACAGTATTTTTGGTTCCGTTTCTTTCCATTTCATATCCACTTAGCTTTGAAGAAACTGAGATGACGTATTTTGTCTTTAGCGGCTAGAGAAGTTGAAAAAAAAGGAAGAAAAAAGGTGTTTTCAGGTACATGCTAAAGGTTAAAGAAAGAAAAGGTGTTTTCTAATTATCTTAATATTTTTGTCACCATGTACTGTGAAATAATTATGTCCTCTAAGTAGCAGGTGGAGCCTCTTGGAATTTTACTTTCATCAGTTTTAATCTCTTCCAAGGGAGCTCACTCCATCTGAAATGGAAGATAAGTGTGATTGGTCAGCATTTTTTATTCCATCCTGCTGATCAAGCATACTGAAACTGGATTTTTCTAGGGGGAACAACCAAATACAAATTTGAGTTGAATCATAATGTAAAACTCAAATTGAAAGCATGTTTTAGGGACAGTTGCGTTGTGTTCAAAGAATGGAGAAGTACTGAGGTGGATTGTTGTGAGAGCAGAAACTCGGTAATATGTTCTGTGAAGTAGACCAGGCTTTTTGTTTGACATTAGCCCACAACGCTCTTTTCCGTCAGAACCATTGGAGGGCAAAAAAGACCCCCCCCTCCCCTCCCCCACCCGCGCACCTCAAATCAATTGGTGCTCAGATAGATGTTACTGTGCAGAACCACGATAGCACGAGTTTGAAAAGAATTCAACACCATACAATCAAACAAAAACCGCAACAACAAATGCAATGGTACTGTGAAAAATACAAAGAAAGAAAAGCAAGAGATTTATTTTGACATGCTGACTTTTTTTCTGTTTTTTTTTCTCTTTTTTTTGTATGTTGACGGTCTTGCAAAGGCTGTCATAAAAACGTTTGTGGGTGTGCCTTGGTGGAGCAAGTTAATGTTTGGGGCCGCTTTTAAGGATAAGAATTGCGCTTGACAAAAAAAAAAAAAAAAAAAAAAAATGAACAAAGAGGAGTCCGGAAGTTTGTTTGGACAGGTGTGTAGTTGAAACAGGGGTCACACTTGATCTGGTCTTCTCTTTGGTCATTTGTGTCCTTGTTGGTAGGGGTGGTTGAGAGAGTCCATTGCCACCCAGAATTAATGCGTGCTTCGCTTTATATATATATATATATATATATATATTGAATTATAAACAAAGCTTGCTCTTATGTCTTCGATTGAAGAAATAGGGGGAAGTACGCATTCATATCTGCAGTGGTAGATGATTCTGCCAAACTAACAGTATGTGCTTGAGTGGGTGAATGGGGAAAAAAATAAATAAATGGCTTCTCAAAATGAGCCTTCAGCAAGCTTATATTCTCCAAGGGGGAGACATCCTCCAAGAGGGAGGGAAACTCACTAACATGTAACTCCTGGTCATATACCGATATTTCGAAACTTGGTGGTTTCTCCTCAGTGACCGCGGAAGTGGTAATTTGACTCCTCTGCCTTTTCAGTTTTAAGAAGAATGCAATCCCAGAAAAGGCTGGTGTGCAATGCCGTAGTATGTTTGTTGAGTTTTCAAAAAAAACCAACCAAAGGTGCCATCTAAGAAGCAAAAGAAAATCATGAAAGAACAAAACAAGCTACATTTTCTTGTGAAAAGTAGAAAACATAAAAAGATAAAAAGATATCCTCTAAGACACAAGTGCTGAGGGCCAGTTCTTGGAATGAATCCGCAGGGGACTAAAATACAACAAACTAATAAATTCCAAGGATAAGTACCGAGCACCGTTCCAGCAACTTACAGAGCAGTTTGGTGTTGCATGACTGCAAGAAACATTGAATTATAAACAAAGCTTGCTCTTATGTCTTCGATTGAAGAAATAGGGGGAAGATACGCATTCATATCTGCAGTGGTAGATGATTCTGCCAAACTAACAGTATGTGCTTGAGTGGGTGAATGGGAAAAAAATAAATAATGCTTCTCAAAATGAGCCTTCAGCAAGCTTATATTCTCCAAGGGGGAGACATCCTCCAAGAGGGAGGGAAACTCACTAACATGTAACTCCTGGTCATATACCGATATTTCGAAACTTGGGGGTTTTTCTCCTCGGTGACCGCGGAAAGTGGTAATTTGACTCCTCTGCCTTTTCAGTTTTAAGAAGAATGCAATCCAGAAAAGGCTGGTGTGCAATGCCGTGTATGTTTGTTGAGTTTTCAAAAAAAAAACCAAAGGTGCCATCTAAAGAAGCAAAAGAAAATCTTTGAAAGAACAAAACAAGCTACATTTTCTTGTGAAATGTAGAAAATATAAAAGAAAAAAAGATATCCTCTAGACACAAGTGCTGAGGGCCAGTTCTTGGAATAAATCCGAAAGGGGACTAAAAATACAACAAACTAAGTTTCGAAATATCGGTATATGACCAGGAGTTACGTGTTAGTGAGTTTCCTCCATCTTGGAGGATGTCTCCCCCTTGGAGAATAAAAGCTTGCTAAAGGGCTCATTTTGAAAAGCATTTATTTATTTTTTCCCCATTCACCCACTCAAGCAATACTGTTAGTTTGGCAGAATCATCTACCACGCGATATGAATGCGTATTTTCCCCCCTATTTCTTCAATCGAAGACTTTACGAGCAAGCTTTGTTTTATAATTCAATATTTCTTGCAGTCATTGCAACACCAAAAATGCTCTGTAAGTTGCTGGAACGGTGCTCGGTATTATCCTTGGAATTTATTTAGTTTGTTGTATTTTAGTCCCTGCGGATTCATTCCAAGAATGGCCCTCGCACTTGTGTCTTAGGGGATATCTTTTTATCTTTTTATATTTTCTACTTTTCACAAGAAAATGTAGTTGTTTTGTTCTTTCATGATTTCTTTTGCTTCTTAGATGGCACACTTTGGTTGGTTTTTTGAAAACTCAACAAACATACTACGGCATTGCACACCAGCCTTTTCTGGGATTGCATTCTTCTTAAAACTGAAAAGGCAGAGGAGTCAAATTACCACTTTCCGCGGTCACTGAGGAAAAACCCACCAAGTTTCGAAATATCGGTTTTATGACCAGGAGTTACATGTTAGGGGAGTTTCCCTCCCTCTTGGAGGATGTCTCCCCCTTGGAGAATATAAGCTTGCTGAAGGTCATTTTGAGAAGCATTTATTTATTTTTTCCCCATTCACCCACTCAAGAAATTTACTTTTAGTTTGGCAGAATCATCTACCACTGCAGATATGAATGCGTATCTTTCCCCTTTTTCTTAAATCGAAGACTTTAAGGCAAGCTTTGTTTATAATTCAATATTTCTTGCAGTCATTGCAACACCAAACTGCTCTGTAAGTTGCTGGAACGGTGCTCGGTACTTATCCTTGGAATTTATTAGTTTGTTGTATTTTTAGCCCTTGCGGATTCATTCCAAGAACTGGCCCTCAGCACTTGTGTCTTAGAGGATATCTTTTTATCTTTTTATATTTTCTACTTTTCACAAGAAAATGTAGCTTGTTTTGTTCTTTCATCATGATTTTCTTTTGCTTCTTAGATGGCACCTTTGGTTGTTTTTTGAAAACTCAACAAACATACTACGGCATTGCACACCAGCCTTTTCTGGGATTGCATTCTTCTTAAAACTGAAAAGGCAGAGGAGTCAAATTACCACTTTCGCGGTCACTGAGGAGAAACCACCAAGTTTCGAAATATCGGTATATGACCAGGAGTTACATGTTAGTGAGTTTCCTCTCCTCTTGGAGGATGTCTCCCCCTTGGAGAATATAAGCTTGCTGAAGGCTCATTTTTAGAAGCACTTATTTATTTTTTTCCCCATTCACCACTCAAGCACATACTGTTAGTTTGGCGAATCATCTACCACTGCAGATATGAATGCGTATCTTCCCCCTATTTCTTCAATCGAAGACATAAGAGCAAGCTTTGTTTATAATTCAATATTTCTTGCAGTCATTGCAACACCAAACTGCTCTGTAAGTTGCTGGAACGGTGCTCGGTACTTATCCTTGGAATTTATTATGTTTGTTGTTAAATATATATTATATATATATATATAATATATATATATATTTATATATATATTATTATATATTAGTGTGGTTAAAATACCCAAAATGATTTTGATAGTGCTCGACCCTTGGGGAGCAACATTTGTTAAAATAGGTTTTAAAAAATAGAATCTAAAAATTTGTTTCGAGCGCGTTGCGCTGTCATCAGGATGGTTTTTGGTTTCCCCACCGCCGTGTTAGCCTATTATGGCGTGTGGGCTCCCGTTTGCGGTTGTTTGCACGTGCGGGTTCGCTGCACGTGTTTTCTGGGGGCTTTCAGGTTTTTTTTTTGGGGTGTATTCACTAACAACGATTTCCATTTATGCCTGCAGTTGTTTACTATTTCTGTTTTGGTGTTTAAAGTTGCTAAGTGTGGTTTGCATAGTATATATTAACCATTTTTCAGTTAAACATAGGTTGCACCTTTTTGAAACATTGCTGTATGGTGATGTTCTTTTAATGATTTTCCAGGATATATTGTAGCTTGTTTTTGCGTCTTTAAGTTTCCAGATATATTTGCTCAGTTCTTTTTGGGGTTTTTTATATCTTTCTTTATTAAATGATGTTTGTGGTTTGCATATCTGGTTTAGAAGTGATTTTCGTGATCCCTATGTATGTTTCTTTTTCATTTTTGATGTCACAGTGGCTTGGTATACAATTTTGTTGTGAAGGCATTTATTGCTCAGGGGCACTGCTCTTGTAATTGACGCATCTAATAAACGAAAACCAACACAGAAAAAGAAGGGTGAAAGAAAGGAAATCTTGCAATTGCATCAAAAAAGAGCAGTGCCCCCTGCGCAATAAATGCGTTCCCCAACAACATTGTATACTAAGCCACTGTGACATCAGAATGAAAAAAAAAACATACATAGGGATCACTGAAAACCACTTCAAAACCAGTTTATGCAAACCACAAACAGTCATTTAATAAAGAAAGATATAAAAAACCAAACAGAACTGAGCAAATTATATCTGGAAACTTAAAGACGCAAAAACAAGCTACAATATATCTGGAAAATCATAAAAAGAGCATCACCATACAGCAATGTTTCAAAAAGGTGCAAACCCTATGTTTAACTGAAAAATGGTTAATACTAGCAAACCACACTTAGCACTTTAAACACCAAAAACAGAAATAGTAAAACAACTGCTGGCATAAATGGAAATCGTTGTTAGTGAATACACCCAAAACAAAACTTGAAAGCCCCAGAAAACACGTGCAGCAACCCGCAGTGCAAACAACCGCAAAGGGGAGCCCACACGCTATAAAAACATCGGCGGTGGGCAAACCAAAAACCATCTGATGACAGCGCAACGCGCTCGAAACAAATTTGTAGATTCTATTTTAAAAAACCTATTTTAACAAATGTTGCTCCCCAAGGGGTCGAGCACTATCAAAATCATTTTGGGTATTTTAACCACATAATTTTAATCGCTCCTCACGTTGAGCCTGTGCCCTAAAAGATTTTAAAATGGAGGAAATCAATTTTAGACAGTCAACAAAAGACATACCATTTTCAGCCCACAATCCTATAAAAAAAAACAAATAGAACAAACTGAAAAGTTCATGCACAATATGAGATGGAGAGCTTTCTTTTTTCTGAATCCAAATGTAAAAAAAGAGGACAAAAACACCTACGACTTCAAATATGGTGATCACCACCAGCCATAGACGAATTTGAACCGTTTGAGGATAAAATGAAAAGAATGATAGCCAACATCCAATTAAAAAAAATTAACAAGGATTTCCAAACAACAAAAACCCAAAAAAAACAAATAAAACAAATACAAAACGACAAAAAAATATTTGTGAAGGCTGATAAAACGTAACTACTACAAATGGAACCCAAAGAATACTCCCAACTTCTTGACAAAAATATTCAGAAAAACTACAAAAAAGCCGATAAAAATACACATGACAATATCCGACTAAAGAAAAAGAACTTGCACATCGCATGGACCTAAGTGACGGGGTTTAGAAGCGACAGCAACAAAAGAAGCGTTCATAACACTAAAGGGAAACCACAAGCCTAACTTTCACAACAACCCAACATGTGACTAATCAAACCCATCTAAATCTAAACTAGGCAAAAAAAGTAGAAAATCCTAGAAAAAACAATAAAGAACGTAAAATCAAACTCTGAATAAACCCCTGGAAGAACACAAATGAAGTTATTCAATGGTCAAAACACTTTATAAACAAAGCAACACGGTATTCATCACATTCGACATAGTAGAATTTTACCCATCCATAGATGAGGAACTGCTCAACAAAGCTCTGTAATTTGCTAGTAACCATACAGGACATAACAGGGTCAGAAATGGAAATCATATTCCACACCAAGAAAACGCTACTGTACCAGCAAAAATGAAACCTGGATCAAGAAAACGAACAGAAACTCAACATTTGATGTAACCTTGGGTCATATGACGGTGCAGAACATGCGAACTGGTTGGACTATTTATGCTATCCAACATCAAGAAACAACTCGGAAAACAGTTGGATTATACGAGACGACGGCCTTGCTGCACTAACCAACAACCCAAGAACCATTGAAAATAAGAAAAAAGAATTATGTAAAATTCCAAAAACCACAACTTAAAAATCACCATTGAAGCAAACAAAAAGGTAGTAAACTACCCAGACATAACACTTGATCTCATCAACTCCCTATATAACCATCAGAAGCCCAATGACACACCTATCTATGTAAACATCAAAAGCAACCACCCACCCATCTGTATTAAAAGCCATACCCAATTGCATAAATCAGAGACTATCTAACCTGTCAGCAATGAAAAAAATATTCAACAATGCAAACAGTAGAATATCAAGAAGCACTGCAAAAATGTGGGTACAACTACAAACTACAATACAATCCAGACAATAACACAAATAGAAATAAGAAAAAAGGAAAAGAAAAATCACATGGTACAACCCACCATACGACGGAAAACTCAAAACAAACATAGGAAAAGAATTCTTTAAAATATTAACAACCTCGTTCCCAAAAGAACACAACTATATTTAAAAAATTCAACAAAACACCGTCAAACTATCGTATTCAGGCATGCCAACCCCAACAATTTAATTGACGCATCTAATAAAACGAAAAACCAACACAGCAAAGAAGGGTGAAGAAAGGAAATCTTGCAATTGCATCAAAAAAGAGCAGTGCACCTGAGCAATAAATGCCTTCACAACACATTGTATACCAAGCCACTGTGGGCATCCGAAAATGAAAAAGAACATACATAGGGATCACTGAAAACCACTTCCAAAACCCATTATGCAAACCACAAACAGTCATTTAATAAAGAAAGATTTTAAAAACCAAACAGAACTGAGCAAAAATATCTGGAAACTTAAAGACGCAAAAAAAAGCTACAATATATCCTGGAAAAAAATTAAAAGAGCATCACCATACAGCAATGTTTCAAAAGGTGCAACCTAATGTTTAACTGAAAAATGGTTAATACTATGCAAACCACCTTAGCACTTTAAACACCCAAAAAAGAAATAGTAAACAAACTGCAGGCATAAATGGAAATCGTTGTTAGTGAATAACCAAAAAAAAAACCTGAAAGCCCCAGAAAACACGTGCAGCCAACCCGCCGTGCAAACAACGCAACGGGAGCCCACAAGCTATATAACATCGGCGGTGGGCAAACCAAAAAACCCTCCTGATGACAGCGCAAAGCGCTCGAAAACAAATTTGTAGATTCTATTTTAAAAAACCTATTTTAAAAAAATATATATATATATTTTATATATATTTATATATAAAAAAACAAGTTAAAAAAGGAGTCTTAAAACTATCTACAAACTTGGTTTCAAACGTGTTGCGCTGTCATGTTGCTCCCCAAGGGGTTGAGCACTCAAAAAATTATTTTTTGGCATTTTAAATTTATGATCTATATATATATATATATTTATATTTATATATATTATATATTATATATATATATATTATATATGAGAGAGAGAGAGAGAGAGAAGGGGAGAGAGAGAGTAGTACTGAGGATCAGGGTTATTTTTAAAATAGTGCTCAACCATATATTTTTTATTTATTGCAGTACAGAAATGTCAGATGTTTGAATACTTATGTGAAGTTATTCATACACACACACACACACACACACACACACACACACACACTCTCTCTCTCTCTCTCTCTTACATTGTTTTGCTTTACATTCAGGTGCAATGACGGAGATTTTGAACAATTACGCTTTTGCTTTGTTCTGATGAAACTCATGTTTGCCATGACTGATGTCTTCAAAGTCCTCTCACCCTGTGAGGTTGTATGTGACAGATCTGTGTTAATGTCATGGTTGAACCTGTTGACTACACACAGGAGAGCTGCACCTGTTCTACTGAGGTCACAGAATCTTCTGGCTAACTGTACTTATCAAGGGCTTTCTAAATTTTTCGCTCACCAAAATAGGAATGGTGTACACACTATGACGGCACCTATCATGTCACCTCAAGGGATGTGTCAGGCAGCATGGGACGATGGTGATGACAATGATGACGATGACGATGATGACGATGATGATGATGACGATGATGGTGATGATGATGATGATAATGAAATCTATTCTAGCAAGACATGAAGGAACTTCACGTTGTTATGTCAAGATTAACTGTTTGCAACATGTTAAATTTCCATATCATAATACATATTTTTGACTTAAAAACATGTTGATTCAAACATTATTGTACTTTTTACATCATAACCCTGTGTTTGAACATAAATGGTAGAATCGGTTCTGGTCCAAGGGCTTGAAAACTGTGAAATATTGTGACCGAAGCTTTATTTTTTTAGCTGTGTCAAATTTGAAAACTTTTACTGGCACAGTTTTGGAATAAAAACAAGGTTGAGTGTGCAGTGTTTGTCGGCCGAATCGGCTTGGCTTGTGGGGGTGTTGCAGTTTGGCCTGAGCATTGGTCCTGCAGGGTTAACTCTTCATCCCTGCAACCCGGTTTTCCGGTAATCGTTCGTAGAAAAGTAGGAATGAAAGAGTTAAATGAATTATTCAACAAAGAAAGGGTAGTAAACCAACATGTGTGGGTTAAACATAACTTTTTTTCGGTGCAATGAAACATGAATATACGGGATGTGTTTGATAATGAAGAAACAGTGTGTGTCTTTCCACAATAATGAGAAATGTATTATTGCTGTTGCACTCCTCTTGTTGGTGATGGATTGATCTCTTAGTGATGTGCCACGATGTATGTAGTTCTGTTGTTATTCGGATTTTGATATTGAAATGTATTCATATTATTGCCACCTTTATTTTCATACTTTCAGTTTGGCCTGTGTCAAGGAGCGTGAAACCTCTCACAAAAGGCATTAGACGCTTGGAGACAAGGGACATTGTACGTGGTATACAAATAGGTAATTGACCAATTAACACGGCACGGCCGAAGTGGTCAGATGACAAACAACACCTAGGAGAGAGTTCGGACCTGCCTGGTGGCGAAAGGGGGAAGGGTTGTAACCACTACGACCTCGGGGCCCAGGTGAGCGCTAAATGCTCGGTCAGCTGAGGTTCTTGTGTAAACAGTCAGTGAAGAAAGGGGCCTTGGATTTGTTCAGATGGTATTGCCGTGGGTCACATGTGTTGGTTCTATTGTCAGGTGGTTGAATGCGTGGGAGGTTGTAGTAGCCCTCCTTAAGATAATTACTGTGTTAAGTCACCACCGAAGTCGGCGGGAATTTTCGATGTCCATCTGGGGCTAAGTGTGTGTTTGCTAATCAATTAGGTAGGGGTGTGTGTAAATGCTGATGTGTGTGGAATGTAGCGAGGGGAGAATTCAGGGTACTTGTGAACTAGGGCTTGGAAGCAGCGTGGACAAAGCATGGCCCGAAGGGAATCCTTTGTTTCCCTCCCTATATAAACTGAGGGAGAACAACGTGTCTGGAGAACAACACCAGGAGAGAGAGAGAGAAGGCAGAGGAGAGAGAGAGAGGAGAGGATGTGAGCAGGACAGAGAAAGGGTCGAGAGAAACTGGTCTGGGAGATAGAAGAGACAGCAAGGTCTTAGAGTTAAAGACAAGCTGGAAGAGAAGGAAACTAAGTGTGAAGCCCAGAGGTGGGTGAGACAGACAAACTGAATTTGAACCCAGAGTGTGGTGAAGAAGACGAAGAAGAAGAGTTCGACGTCGAGATCCCAGAGACGACCACGAAGACCAGTCCTGAAGCCTGGGCCAGTCAACCAAGGGCATCACCATCAAGCAGTGCTGAAGAAGACGTGAAGAGACTTTTTTTCAAGAACTTGGTGTGGTGTGTGAAAGCGTGGTTGTGTGTGTGAAAACCTGGCCAGGTAAGAAGTCATTTTATTATAACCCGGGATTAGGAAGTATTGATCTTTTATTGTTCTGATATTTCATTGTGTGTGATTTGATTGTTCATGATTAATTATAAGTAGCATAGAAATTGCATTTCCTTGTTCTCAGTCGTGTTAGGAGAGAGACCGAATGCGTGACATCCCATTCCCAGAGAGAGGCGAATGTTTGATGGGCGCATGAGTGTGCATATGCGTGTATGAGTGCAAAGATAACCTTGGTGTGTTAAGCCTGACTAATAATACATCAACTTAGTGCACTTAAGCAATACCATCACGATTTCCCCCTCCTGGACAAAGTGGCGAGCCTGCCAGGATTGCATGGCCCAAATTAGTTTCAGGAGGAAACAAAGTGAGTACTAGAGTAGTACTGGGGCGAAGCGTCCACTAAAGGCATTTTAATTAGCTCTTCTAATTATTTCCTTTAGTTCTTTGAGTGTTGAGTATTGACTTGTGTGTAGGGTGGTTGTATTAACCAAAGGTCGTTCAGAGAAAACGAAGAAACGAGGTTCTAGTCTTAACTCTCACAGAAGCTGTGGTTTAAGATTAAGGCTCCTTTGTGTTAGGAACATTACCATGGTTGGTGTACTCGTAACGTTTAGTAGATAAACTGTATATCAACTTTTACCGGGTTTATAAGTGTAACTGTTTTAGTGTGTGCTAAAACATATAAGAAAAGAAAATGGCTGAAGAAAGTTTTACTCCCATTGAGAAACTGATTAGTTTAGGGGAGAAACTAGGCTATACAGGAGATGAACTGCGTAGATTCATTGAAACTCAGCAGAAGACTGAGAGAGATGAAAGGGCTGAAAGGAGGAAATTTGAAAAGGAACGTATAGAGGCAGAAACCACTGCGTCAAAGGCTAAAGCAGATGCAGTGAGTGCAGTGCCAGAGCAAAAGCAGATGCAGAGTGTGCAGCAGCCAAAGCGAGAGCAGATGCAGAGAGTGCAGCTGCCAGAGCGAGAGCAGAAGCGGAATCGGAGATTTTAGCCAAACAAATTGAGTTGGAAAGAATAAAATCTGAAAATCGTAGTGAAAGCGACACCAGTTCTGAGTCAGTAGCGCAGACTAAGTTGCGCACCTGGACCTAAACTCCCACTGTTCAGAGAAGAAACTGATTCGATCGATGCCTATATCAGTCGGTTTGAATCGTTTGCCGACACGAGGCTGGCCTGAAGATGACTGGGCAATAAACCTGTCTGCCTTGTTGACAGGTCGTGCGTTACACACAGTTTCCACCTTACCCAAAGGTGATCAGAGAGATTTTGACAAGGTGAACAAGCAGTACTAAAGGCATATGATTTGACTGAAGAAGGTTTTAGGCGTAAGTTTCGCGAGGCGAGAATCGAACAGGGTGAGACATACACACAGTTCGGTGTTAGACTGGATCACTATTTCAACAAATGGGTAGAACTTAGTGGAGTAGACAGTGATTTTGAAGGCCTCAAGACACTGGTGATGAAGGAACAGATACTTGATGGTTGTGGGACGGGCCTCACAATCCACATTAAGGAAAAAGGTGCAACCACAGTAGCTGAGGTACTTGAGACAGCTGAGACATACCGGGAGGCGAGGCGTGATTTGCCTGAACAAGAGGAAAGCCTGGAAGCATATTCAGAGGATAGCAGGCCAGCACATGACTCACGCAATGAGTCAGCAGTACACACCCGTAGGCCCACAGCGTCACGTGAGCAAACAAGGTGAAAACCATAGCCACGTGGCTAGGAATGAGCGTACCTGTTTTCTGTGTAATAAGACAGGGCACTTGGCTAGAGACTGCATATTTAAGTCACAGAAGGCAGCAGCAATGAGGGTCAGGCCAAGAGAGAGGCAGGTGAAAAAAGATGAACAAGATGACAGTGTTATTTTGTCTGGATTGTGCTGTGTGTTCACAGATTCAGGCAATAACATGGATGTGAACAAAGGCAGAGTAGGGGACAATGTGGTTGATGTCATTAGAGACTCTGGGTGCACTGGCGTAATGGTGAAGGAGTCCCTGGTAAAGAAGGGACAATTCACAGAAAAAACACAGAGGTGTAGACAAATAGATGGAACAGTAGCAGAATTCAAAACAGCACTGGTGTTCATTGATACACCATTCTATAGTGGAGTCGTACAGGCTTTGGCTGTTCCGAAGCCGCCGTATGATTTGGTAATTGGAAACATTTCAGGGGCACGGGGTACGAAAACCCAAACCCTGACTTCTCTGTTCAATCAGGGAACAGAAATCACGTGAGAAAAAGGCCCAGGCAGTCAAAACACTCCAGAACGCAATGGAGCGTGTCCAGTGAGACCAACCCCTCTCACTTGCGAGCAGAACAAAAGGGCGACTACTCGCTCAGTAAACTGTTTGGTTTTGCTCACAGAGGGCAGAAGAAAAGTGTTAAGGAAGGGACAATAGGTTTTGAGATAAAGGACGGGGTATTGTACCGAACTTTCAACCCACTTGAGTTCGGGGAAGACAAAAAGACAGATCGTTGTGCCTACGAAGCGCGAGAAAGGCGGTGATGTCAGAAAACATGTGACGTCAGCCTCGGGCCATCTCGGTAAGAAGGCCTCACAAAAGGCAGTGACGCGAGAGTACTACTGGCCCGGTATCTTGGTGATGTCAGGCGTTTCTGTTCACATTGCAACACATGTCGCGCGGTACGACAACGTGGGTAGAGAGTGAAGAAAGAGTGACGGGACCGTAGGCCAAAATAAAATGGTCGGTCGAGAAGTCAGGTAGTGGGTGCCTGTCTTTTGCAGTGTCGCGTATGCGTGACGTGGCTGGTTGCGGCCACGTGTATGAAGAGAAGGGGAGAGAATTTCCGTAGAAACATAATGGTTATATGGCCACACGACTTTGAGCTGGTGGAGATTTCTGATTTATGTTGATATTTGCTTTGATAGTGTGTATGTATTGATTTTTCTCTATAATTTTTGTTGCAAGACAAATCTTGCGTGCGTTCTCTGGTGTAAGTAGGCTTATGAGAGGCTGATATTAGCACTGGTTTAAATGGGAAAATTATGAGTTTCATCTCCTTGAATGTTAAGTTTTAGCCAATGCAGGGCATTGTCTTCGAGTGGGGGGGAATTTGTCAAGGAGCGTGAAACCTCTCACAAAAGGCATTAGACGCTTGGAGACAAAGGGACATTGTACGTGGTATACAAATAGGTAATTGACCAATTAACACGGCACGGCCGAAGTGGTCAGATGACAAACAACACCTAGGAGAGAGTTCGGACTGCTGGTGGCGAAAGGGGGAAGGGTTGTAACCACTACGACCTCGGGGCCCCAGGTGAGCGCTAAATGCTCGGTCAGCTGAGGTTCTTGTGTAAACAGTCAGTGAAGAAAGGGGCCTTGGATTTGTTCAGATGGTATTGCCGTGGGTCACTGTGTTGGTTCTATTGTCAGGCTGGTTGAATGCGTGTGGAGGTTGTAGTAGCCCTCCTTAAGATAATTACTGTGTTAAGTCACCACCGAAGTCGGCGGGAATTTTTCGATGTCCATCTGGGGCTAAGTGTGTGTTTGCTAATCAATTAGGTAGGGGTTGTGTGTAAATGCTGATGTGTGTGGAATGTAGCGAGTGGAGAATTCAGGGTACTTGTGAACTAGGGGCTTGAGAAGCAGCGTGGACAAAGGCATGGCCCGAAGGGAATCCTTTGTTTCCCTCCCTATATAAACTGAGGGAGAACAACGTGTCTGGAGAACAAACACCGGAGAGAGAGAGAGAGAAGGCAGAGGTAGAGAGAGAGGAGAGGAGTGAGCAGGACAGAGAAAGGGTCGAGAGAAACGTGGTCTGGGAGATAGAAGAGACAGCAAGGTCTTAGAGTTAAAGACAAGCTGGAAGAGAAGGAAACTAAGTGTGAAGCCCAGGGTGGGTGAAGACAGACAAACTGAATTTGAACCCAGAGGTGGGTGAAGAAGACGAAGAAGAAGAGTTCGACGTCGAGATCCCAGAGACAACCACGAAGACCCAGTCCTGAAGCCTGGAGCCAGTCAACCAAGGGCATCACCATCAAGCAGTGCTGAAGAAGACGTGAAGAGACTTTTTTTCAAGAACTGTGGTGTGGTGTGAAAGCGTGGTTGTGTGTGTGAAACCTGGCCAGGGTAAGAAGTCATTTTATTATAACCCGGGATTAGGAAGTATTGATCTTTTATGTTCTGATATTTCATTGTGTGTGATTGATTGTTCATGATTAATTATAAGTAGCATAGAAATTGCATTTCTTGTTCTCAGTCGTGTTAGGAGAGAGACGAATGCGTGACATCCCATTCCCAGAGAGAGCGAATGTTTGATGGGCGCATGAGTGTGCATATGCGTGTATGAGTGCAAAGATAACCTTGGTGTGTTAAGCCTGACTAATAATACATCAACTTAGTGCACTTAAGCAATACCATCACGATTTCCCCCGTCCTGGACAGCCTGCAGTTGTTATATTTTGGATCATGATACTGGCTGTAGATATCTTTTTTCCGCTGAAGATCTGACGAGTGGGTAGAATACTTAAAAAGCTGAGTGACTACTAAATATGTCCTCATTGACATGGAACATGGCCGCCAAACACCAGAACCGTCAGTAAGTTTCCTTAAAAAATCATTTATATTTATGAAATTGTGAAACTGGTAAAAGAAAAAAAACCAGAAAAAAAGTTATTTCTAGTTTTTGTTCAACAGAGTGATTGGGGTCCAAAGTGATAGGAAATAAACGTGAAAAATAATCTAATTGCTGTTAAACAAAATCTGGGATTGGGGGTCTTTTGTCATCTCCAGATGGTTTTAACTATTGTCAAACAAGGTTTGCCATGCGTTTTGCGAATGAAACTAGGTGTCTTTTCAGATGATTTTCGTCCTGAGTCATTCTTTTCAACCAGCTTGAGCAGGAAGGAGTCGACATGCCAAACTGACATATCCTGCCCAAGCTTCAGAAGGTTGACCCCCAGAGTTGCTGGACATGACAGATTGTGTGATATCTCTTTAATTCTTTCACGATGGACTCAACATAAGGAATGATTTCCCTTGGCGGCCCATGATGCTTTATTTGAATTACGCCTGTAATGCAGACGCGAAATCCTATTGTTACATATCAACAGAAAGGGAAGGACATGAATATTTTGCTCTGTATGCTTTAGAATACCTTTTAGCTGATGTCAAAACGCTGCTGTGGCTTCAAAAGCAACTTGAAATTTTGACTTCCTGATGAAAAAAAAGTCCATTTTCTTTCCTGTGCTCTTTCCATCAAAAACACCCTCTTTACTATTAAAAATTGTGATTGCATCTATCAGTTGGTAGAACGAAAACATGAGATCTATTTTTAGATGCTGTCACTTACTCATGGCACAGCCAATAAGAGCAACAGCCTGGCCCTCGTCTGCACACGGCACGTCGCGAGAAGGTCAGAGTGAGGGTCAGCATGGGGGTTGGCAGCTTTGATGGGGTCGTGTGGTTCGCTTTAAACTGACAGATGATCATGCCCATCGGGGGAAAAACTAAAAACAGACAGGAAGAAAGATCTGTGGCCAGAGTGTGTGAGACTGGAAAGTTTGACAGTTGACAAGCGGGGTGACTCTTGCTCCCACAGGAAACTGGCGGATTCAGTGTCGTAAGCAGCTTTCCTTTGCAGTTATGTTTTCTTGTGGGAGCGGGAGTTGCCCTACTTGTTAATTGTTCACTGTTGCCTGCCTCATTTCATATTTGCTTTGGAAAGTTTGAGTTGCCAAACCATGCAGGCGGTTTTGTGATGTAGCAGTGACCAGTACTCTGGCTGTGATGCTGTGGTGTGATGTCACTGAAAATTGAGCTGTTGTCGACCAATGGAAAAGAAAAGGTCTGCGCTAGTGTGTGAAGTACTTCATAGTTTGAGCTGCCGTCATGACACATTCTAGACCACAAGCAAACTGTGATTCACAATTTGTCGTCATTGTTACCAGCAGTTTATTTTTTCTTTTTCATTTTTTTCTTTTTTTGTTGTTGTTGTTGAAAGTGCAATTTCTTATTGTTGGAATTTCTTTGGTTGGTATGTGTGGCGGAGAACAGCTGTCTGGTTTGTTTTTTTTTTTTTCTTAATGAAGAAGCGAGTCTACATTCTGTTCGAGTCTTACTGTCAGTAGTTTTCAGCAGTTGGAGTTGATGTGTTTTCAGCTTAAATGTTGAACTAGCCCCTGCCATTGCCCAGCATCTGAATTTTACCCAGAGACAAGGTTGTGAGTTAGGATCAGTCCTGTGATATCAGTTGAAAGTGACCTTTGATCATGGAAGGTTTCCTGCATGAACGCAGGCATAAACGTTTTGCTCGCGTAAAAGCCCTCACATACTTTTGGAAGATTAGACCAGTTTGGCCGTTGGTATGGATGATGAGTATAACACATAGCAAGCAACCTGTGTGAAAAATCAACAAAACGGGTCGAAAAATTAGTGATTGATATTCCACCGAACGACACAGGAACAACTGAAAGCAGTGCAGCAGGCAGCTCTTCAGTCTGCTCTGCCTGCACAAGGCAGTCCATTGTGTTAGCGCCAGCATAGAGTGTAAAGGGCCGAGATCTTGGTCTCTAACTGAGGATGGATGCTATACACGTACTCTGCTGATAACCATCAGAAGACATAATTTGGGGACACCTGTGTGAAGCGAACAGTTGAGCGTAGGTGGCCTGCTAGGAAGCAGTCGTGTGATTTCAATTTTGAAGCGGCAGATTATCACAGAAGGTTCCCAGATGGGGATGAATTTGTGTGGTAACGCTTTATAGTGACAGATCATTGGAGGGGATTGTCAGCTGCAATGAATTTGTGAGGCATCACTTTACAGTGATAGGACATTGCAGTGTAGTGTCAGCTGCGTAAATTTGTGTGTTGTCACTTCAAAGTGACAGATCACCGTAGAGGGTTCCAGTTTGTGATGCGTTTGTCTGGCATCACTTTAATCCTTTCAGTCCTGACAGCACACAGGCTGCGTGCCCGGGTACACGTTGTCCCCTCGCTCAGAAAATCTGCTCTGCTCAGGTTGGCATAACTCTGGACTGGCACGGTAAAATGAAAGGGCAGACAGTACAGAAATACATTTTGGCTTGAACATGTTGAATTTTCGATGTTTGAATCGTCCAGTGAGGCGTGGTCCCATGATGAACAGGGGCCACACATGGATCGTCTGTCACTTCTTCAACGCTCTGGACTGCCCGTCTTATTACACTGGGGATAAGATGTCAATGAAATTATGACTGTGTGTTAGTCAAAAAACATTTTTCTTTGTGAATTTTTGTGGGGTTTGTATGTAAGCTTTGGATAAAAAAAATCATCTGCAGAGATTTATCTAATACTTCTTCAGTGTCAGATGACGTTATTGGCCCATGCTGTCAAGAAGAAACGTGCAGGAAAAAAATTGCAAAATCATTGAAAGTTTGGTCACGCAAAACAGCATGTACCAGAAGGAAATACTTTTAAAGTACTCTCCCCTTTCCTCATTGTTTATGCATACAGACCTCATTGTTTATGCATACAGACTAAGGGTTAAATATGCCCGATTTGAACAAAGATTAATGGCCCGACCTCTGGTTAGATGCAGGCGGACCGTTATGTGTTTTTGTACCGCCTGACTAGAGTCGGGTTTTCCCGGTCGAAAAGAGTAAAGTGACACATCGTAATTGAAGGTAGCCAGCTATGATGTAAATTTTGCATGTCACTTTAAAGCAAACAGATCATCATGCATATTTGAAAAGGGGTATAAAAAACAAAGATCTGTTTAATATGTGCAATACTTCAGAGTCTTTAGTTGCCATAACACACTTCCCCAAAACATTTGCAAGGTTTGTGATGAACAACTAATCATCATGCATATCAGCAAACTGTTTTTTTTGTTCTTTAAGGTGCAGATCTGAAAAATTTTTTCCAGAGAGTGAAAAAT
>JAFLJL010014364.1:70000-82500 GCA_018398815.1 Conus ventricosus | reverse complement strand
TGTGTGGTGTGTGCGTGGCGTGTGTGTGGTTGTGTGGTGGGGGTTGTGTGTTTGTTTGTGTGTGGTTGTGCGTCGTGCTTGCGGTGAGCCTGTGCCAATTTTTGTTTTTGTTGTCTTTCACTTTTTTTTCTGTTTGCAGAGACAAAACATTTTACAAAAATTTCATAATTTAGTTCACATCAGTTTTAAATTTCAAAACATTTATGTTCAACAGCCAAACGCTTACATTCAATAAAAGTACCATAAACAATTTCCGTATCGGGGTTACTTATTTGCAAGGCAGGGTTTTTTAAAAAAGTAAATAAAAACAAAAACCCAAAAAAAAAGAAAAAAACAGAAACAAAAGAAGAGAGAGGAAAGAGAGAGATAAAGAGAGAGAGAGAGGAGAGAGAGAGAGAGAGAGGGGGGAGGGGGGGGGGGGGGGGGGGGGTGGGGGGGTAAGACCCCAAAAAACCCCGCAAGGAATCCATACTACTGCAAAATAAGTAACGGGAAGACTAGCCCCAACAGCACAAAAGTCCAAAATTCACTTTATCAAAGTTTGGGTAAAACTGCCATTTTTCGTGCAGTTTCTGCATTGACTTTACGTTTTTTTGCGTTTGCTGTTTCAAAAAATTTATCTTGTCTTTAATATGTAGAAAAGTCTATTACACTTGGAATTTTTTTTTCTACTTTGCTTTTATAGATGAAATGTTTGGCAGAAGTAAAATAAAGAAAAGGGGGTTCTCACCAAAATATCTGAATGCCCATAAATCCAATTAAGACAAATTTAAAGAATCCCTGCTGACTTTTCCTTTATTATTGCTTAAAGTTTTTCCCAAAAAGTGGGGGCATGCCCCACACGACCAAAATGATGCTCAATTTTTCTCTTTCTGTATTACAAAATGACAATGACTTTCGGTTAAATTCTCATTTTTGACAGCACAATATTTTTACCCCGTATACGGTGTAGAATTGTTTCTGAAACCTTTAAGTTTATTTCTTTTTTTTTTGCATTTTTTTTAAAAATGACTCCCTTTCCCAAATTTGCTGTTAAAGTTTTCTTTTCCACAAATTGCAAAAGCAGATTTATGTTGTCACAAAAAGGGCATCATAATAAAACGTGCCCCTTGCTGACTGAAAGATAATTTTCCATAATTTAGACCTTTCTTTTTTGTTATTTGTCATTTTTTACTGCCTTTTTCCGCATATGCGCTTACTTCTTTTAAAAATCCGTAACGAAAAAGTCAATGCAAAAACCAAATTTTTGTTTTTGAACTCCTTTTTGCCAAAAGCGTACCACTTTTTTTATAATGGCCCAATTTTGTAGTATATTTTGTCGAACAGACTTTGTTTTAAAAAAAAATTTTTTTTTTTTTTTGTTTTATTTTAATTTTTTCATTAAAAAAAAAATTTTTCGGAACCCATTTCTTCGGAATGCAAGGGTAAACCCTTTGGGCCAAACCCTTATAGCCTTAAATACTCAGCCCAAAATTTTTTTTGGGATTTTGGCCGATGAAGACTACACCCAAATTTTTTTTTCTAGGTGATCTATTTTGGACAATTTCCCCAAAAGTAATACTTTTCCACTTATGAACGATTTCTTATTTTTCTAATCCATGAAAGCTTTAATGAAAATTTTAATTTCTTTATTTTGGCACACCAAGTCCTCCATTCATTTTTTTTTTAGTCACAGTTTTTCTATTTATAGATCCCTTTTTCTATTCCAAAAAAAACGAAATACTTTTTTTGAATAGCTTTAATTACACCCGGGGAGGATTTGGAAGTAGAATCCAGAGTATTAGTTTGGACAAGTTTAAAAGATTTTAAAAACCCCCCCTGCCAGGGAGTAATCTGCTTTTTAACCAAACCTTGTATGCTTTCCCTTTTTCAAGAATTAAACCCTTATGTTTTTTTTCGAACAATCAGCAAGATCTTTGGGTAAAAACAAAATCCCAGAATTTAAATGTGGGGACCCACGTATACGTAAGTGTTGCATATAGCGAAGCTCAGTTTTTTCCTACGCCAACCCATATAGCATCGTTTTTTCGGGTTTTAATATAAAACCTGTTTTTTCTCCCAAACCACAACTTTTATCAGATTTCCTCGAAAGACACCGTCCCCTTTAAGCTTTTTCTGCAACTTCCGCATATGTAAAATTTTTGATTCTGTTTTTTTTATTAGGCCTTTAAAATTTTTTCTCTCAACGTAAGGGCAAGGTTTTTCCACGCACAAAATAAATATGTGGGGGGAAACGGGGGTCACCCCGCCTGCATCACACCACGGGAAAACCCAATTAGATGCCTGCCATTTACAAAACAGTTGATTTTAATTTATGTAAAAATACTTTCCATTTACGTATATCTGGTCCAAATCCGAATGTACAAGTACTTTTTTCATAAACCCCCAAATCAAGGAATGGGAAGGGGTTTTTTCGAAACTAAGCAAAAAGAAAACCCCGGCAGCTGGTGGTTAAAGGGTTTTTTTAATTAAGAACATAATCTGATAAATCTCCAATTTTTTGTTGGCCAAAATCCTTTTGGTTTTCTTAAATCAACCCTGGAAGAACCTTTTTTAGTCATCGCAACACGCTGACCCTTTCTTAAAAACAATTTTAAAAAGTTTTGGCCTCCATTTTTTTAAAGAAAAACCTCGAGATTTTATCATCTTTTAAGGAAAAACAAACTAAATTTCCTACTTTTTTTTGTGGTGGCCCCAGCTCACCAATTTTTAAAACCTTCCTTTTTAAATCGGACAACAATTTTTCCAAGTGATGGCCAAAAACATTTGAAAAACTAAAAACAGTAAAACCGCCCCCCTGATCCAAAGGGCCTTTTATTGTTTTTCATCTTTTTTTTAAGGCAACCAGCCTCATCTAAGAAATTTTCTCCTTCTAATTGAAACCTTTTTCTTGGTCTGTTTTTTTTAAAATTTGGGAAGTTAACCTTCGGGACCAATTAAAATTCCGGGGTACAATTTTAACAATTTTTAAATCTTGGGTTTTCCTTTCCCCTTTTTTCCCAAACCTTAAAAGTTAATTTTGTCTTTTGGAAAATTTTTTTTTAAAAAAAATACGTTATTTTTCCCCTTCTGACCCAAAGCCCGGATCAACCAACCCCCCTATTTTGCCCCCCTAAGTTGCGTTTTTTGTTGTTTTTTTTTTTTTGGGTTTTTTTTTTTTTTTTTTTGTTTGTTTTTGGTTTTTGCTGCGCGAGTTTTTTTTCTTTTTCTATCTAAAAAAAAAGTTTGGTAAAAAATTTGTCGAAAAACTTTTTTTAAAATGGCGCTGCCTCTTTATAAAATTTTAATTTCCTCTTTAAAATTTCTTTTCTGTTTGCCAAAAAGGTTTTGAAGGGGGATTTTTGCAAAAAAGGTTTGTCGGTATCGAAACTTTTGTTCCGTTTTGTGTGGGTTTTTTGGGGTGGGGGGTTTTTTGGTGGGGGGGGTTGGGGTTTGTTTTTTTTGGTTCCTTCTCCTTTGTCCCTGTGTGTTGCGTGTTGGTGTTTTGGGTGTTTGTGTTGGGTGGGGGTTGTGTTGTGTGTGGTGGTGTGTTGTGTGTGTGTGGTGTGTGTGGTGTTTGTGTTGGTGGGTGGCGCGCCGTGATCTTTTTCCCTTTTCTTTTTTGGCTGTTTGGGGGCTTTTAGTTCGCCTCGGCCCCGTATCTTTTGGAAAAAAATCCGCAACGGGTCGGGCTGGGTTGTGTTTTGTAAAGGGGGTGGTGGGGTTTGTGTGTGTTGGGGGTGGGTGTGGTTGTTTGTGTGGTGTGTGTGTGTGTGTGTTGTGGGTGTGTGTGTGTGTTGTGTGTGTGGGGTGTGTGTTGGTGGGGGTTGTGTGGCTGCGTGCGTGCGTGGTGTGTGGTGTGTGGGGTTTTTTGGTGGGGTGGGTGGTGGTTGCGTGGCGCGTGCGGCGTGGTGTGGTGTGTGTGTGTGTGTGTGTGTGTGTGTGTGTGGTGTGTTTGGTTGGGTGGTGGTTTACCCTCGGTTGCTAATCTTTCCCCTTTCTCTCTTTTTCCCCTCTCCCTTTTTTTTTTTCCTCTTTTTTCACCCACCGGGGGTGTGTGTGTTTTGTTGTGGTTTTTGGGTGTTTTTTTTTTTTTTTTTATTTTTTTTTTTTTTTTTTTTATTTTTTTTTTTTTTCTCTCTCTTTGTTGTTTTTTTGGGTGTTTTTTTTTTTTTTTTCTTCTCTTCGTCTCCTCTGTTGTTTTTGGGGGTTGTGTTTGTTTGTTGGTTGTTGGTGTGGTGGGGTTTTCTGTCTGTCTGCCCCCTTCTTCCCTCTCTCTCTCCCTCTCTCTTCCCCCTTCTCCTCTCCTTCTTCCTCTCTCTTCTCTCTCTTTTCCCCTTTCCCCAAACCCGGTTTTGGGGGTTTTTTGGGTTTTTGTACTCCTTTTTCGGTCGCCCCTCCCTCTCTTTTTTTTTCTTTTTTTTTTTTTTTTTTTTTTTTTTTTTTTTTTCCTCTTCCTTTTTTTGTTGTTGTATTGTTCTTCTTCTTTCCCCTTTTTTCCCTTTGTCCCCTTTTGTCTGCTTATGTTTTGTTCTCCGGCTGGTTTTTGGTGCTGGTGCGTCCTTTGTCTGCTGCGCCCTGTTGTTTTTTTTTTTTTTTTTTTCCCTTTTTTCCTTTTTCTCCCTTTTTTCCTTTAAATTTTTTTTTGATTTCTGTGGCATGAAACAGGTTGGGTGGGTGGGGGGTTGGTGGTTGTGTGTGTGTTTTTGGTGGGTGTGGGGTTTTGGTGTGTGTGTGTGTGTTTTGTTGTGTGGTTGGGGTGTAAGAGGGGTTGAGCGGGGTGTGAAAGGTGTTTTTGTTGCCTGCGTCTGCTTCGTTCCCTTTTTTCATGTTGGTCGGGTTTAAAGTTTTTTGGTTCATGGGGTGGTTGGGGGATGGTGGTGGTTGGGTGGTCGGGGTGGTGGGGGTTTGGGGGTTTTTGGTGGTTTTGTTGTGGTTGGTTCGCTGGGGTTTTGGGTGGAGGTGTGGGGCGGGGGGAAAGGGGGTGGGGATTTTTTAAATGGGGTTGGTGGGGGGTGGGTGGTGGGGGTGTGGGGGGTGGGTGCGGGTTTTTCTGTTTTCGGGGTTGTTTGGAATATTTTGGGCCTGGGGGTTGGCGGGGGTGGAATGGGTGGAGGAGGTTTTGGTGGTTTTTCCCTCTCGGGTTGGGTTTTTTTAAAGCTTTGAGGAAATGGGGGGATGGGTGGATGGGGGGGAGGTGGAGGGGTGGGGGTGGATGGTGAGTGGATGGATGGGGTTGGTTTTACATTAATGGGGGGGGTTTGGGGTGGGGTGATTGGTGGATGGGGGGGTAGTGGATGGGGGGTGGTGGTGGTTTTGGGGAAATGGATGGGTGGGGGGATGAATGGTGATATGGTTGGGGTGGGTGGAATGGGGGGATGGGATGGGTGGTGGGGGGTGGTTGGTGGATGGATGGAGGTGGTGGATGGTTTGGGGGGGGAGGTGGATGGATGGGGGGGGGAATGGAGGGAGGGGTGGATGGTGGTGGTGGATGAAGAATGGGGGGGTGGGGATGGTGATGGATGGGGGGAGTGTTGATGGATGGTGGGGGTAAAATGGATGGGTGGGGGATGGAGGGATGGATGGATGGTGGGTGGGGGGAGGGATGGATGGGTGGGGGGGTGGATGGATGGATGGATGGAGGGGGGGGATGGTGGGGATGGGGGGTGGGGGGATGGATGGGGTGGTGGGTTGGAGGGGTTGGGGGTGGATGGATGGGGGATGGATGGAGGATGGAAGGGGGATGGAGGGGTGGGGGGATGGAGGGATGGGGTGGATGGATGGAGGGAGGATGGATGGGTGGGTGGGTGGATGGGGTGGGGGGGTGGATGGATGGATGGAATGGGGAGGGGTATGGGGTGGGTGGGTGGAGGGATGGTGGGGGGGGATGGTGGGGTGGGGGGAGGGAGGGGGAATGGATAGGGTGGGTGGATGGAGGGATGGGGGAGGGAGGGATTGGATGGTGGGGGGGGTGGAGGGGTGGGGGGGGGATGGATGGAGGGGTGGATGGAGGGGGGGGGGATGAATGGAGGGGTGGGGGGGGGGGATGGTAGGGAGGAGGTGGGAAGGGGGTGGAGGATTGAAGGTTGGGGGGTGGTGGTTTGGGGGGTGGTGGGGTGGGTGGAGGGGAAAGGAGGGGGGGATGGGGGATGAGGGGTTGGGGGGGTGGAGGAAAGGGGGGGGTGGGGGGGGTGGTAAGGGGGTGGGTGGGGGGGTGGGTGGGTGGTTGGTGGATGGGTGGTTGGGATGGGGTGGGTGGGTGTTGGGGGGGGGTGGTGGGTGGTGGGGGGGTTGGTTGGAGATGGGTTTGGGGGGTGGGGAATGGATGGGGGGGAGGGGTGGGGGGTGGGTGGATGGGGTTTTGGGTGGATGAGGGAAGGGGGGGTGGGGGGTTGGTTGTGGAGGTGGGTGGGTGGGTGGGTGGGTGGGGTGGGGGGATATGGATATGGGATGGAGGGGATGTGTGGAGGGGTGGGTGGTTGGGGGATGGAGGATGGAGGTTTTGGGGGGGGGGAATTTGAGGGAGGGGAAGGGATATTGGGGGGGTGGTTGAAGGATATGAGGGTGGGGTGGGGGGGGGATAAATGGGGGGGTGGGTGGGGGGGTGGGGTGGTGGATGGATGGAGGAGGGATGGAGGAGTGTGGGTGGGTGAATTTGAGGGATGGATAATATGGGGGGGGGGTGGGGGGGTGGGTGGGGGGTGAAGGGATGGATGGGGGAGGGGTGGGTGGGGGGGTCCCTTGCACCGGGGGGTGGTTGGGCCCTTAACCCTAAATGGTCCTCAAACCCCAAACACAGACTAAAAGTTTACCCCCAATTTTTTCTATTTTTTTTAAAATATTTTATTTTTTTTTTTCAAAACTTTTTTCCTTACCCCCTTTCTTTTGTTTTACTTTTTCTACCCTCCTGGCTGTTGGGGTAGGGGGCTGCGGATTCTTTTTTTTGAACATTTGGTGGTGATCACACCAAAGAATTATAGTTTTGGGGTATATCCCCATCCGATGCCGGGAGCCAGACGCAGTCAGCCGTTCTCCCCTGATGATCCCATCCCGCGGCGAAAGGGCCCGGGGCAGGGGGATAGGAATGGCTCTGCTCAGAGGGTTTTCAATGGTTTCCAATGATTGGGAAATGAAGGGGTTCATGTCTAGATTAAAATTTCCTGATTTTTTTTTTCTTTATTTTTTTTTCTTCCCCGTGTCTTCTTTCTTCCCCCCCCCCCCCCCCCCCCCCCTCCCCCCCCCCCCCCCCCACCCACTTACCCTCTGCCCCCCCCCCCCCCCCCCGCACTTTTTTTTCCCCCCCTACGAATTGTTTTACACCACACAAAACACAACACACACACACACACACACACACACACACACACACCCCCCACACACACACATACCCACACCACAACCCCACAACACACACACACACACACACACACACACACACACACACACATAATACATAACAAAACAAAAAGCTTTTCTGGTCTGTGCGTCTGGTTTTTGGTGTGTGTTGGTTTGTGTGTGTGTGTGTTGTGTGTTGGTGTTTTTTTTGGTGGTTTGTGTGTGTTTCTGATAAAGTTAGTTTTTATATCATACTTAGGGGTGCACAAAGTAATCGCTTTTCTCCAATTTTTTTAGTAACACGTTATTAATACCTTGGGGGTTTGTTTGTTTGTTTTTTGTTTTTAGTTTCCCCGTTTGTCTGTTTGTCGGGCGGGCCCGGGCGGTCGGTCGGCCGCTCTCTCTCTCTCTCCCTCTCTCTCTTCTCTCCCCCTCTCTCTCCTCTCTCTTTCTCTCTCTCTCCCCTCCGCTCTTTTTTTCTCTCCCTCTCTCTGTCTCTTTCCCCTCTCTCTCTCTCTCTCTCCCTTTTCTCTTCTCTCTTCTCCCCCTCTTTTTTTCTCTCTCTTCTCTCTCCTTCTCTTTCTTTCTCTCTCTCCTTTTTTTTCTCTCTCCTCTCTTTCCCCTCTCTCTCCCTCTCTCTTTCTCCTCTTTCTCTCTCCTCTTTTCTCCTCCCTTTTCTCTCTCTCTCCTCTCTCTTCTTTCTCTCTCTCTCTCCTTCCCCCTTTCCTTCTCTCTCTCTTCTCTCTCCTCTTTTTTCCCCTCCTCTCTTTCTCTCTCTCCTCCTCCTCTCTTTCTCTCTCTCTTTCCTCATTTTTTTTCTCTCTCCCCTTTCTTTTTCTCTCTTTTTCTCTCTCTCTCTCTCTCTCTCTTTTCCTTCCCCTCTTTTTCTCTCTCTCCCCTCTCCTCCCCTTTTTTCCCTTTTTCCTCTTCTCTCCTTCTCTCTCCCCTCCTCTCTCTCTTTTTTCTCCCCTCTTTTTTTTTCTCCTCTCTCTCCTCTCCCCCTCCCTCCTCTCTCTTCTCTTCCTCTCGCTCTCTTCTTTTCCCGTGCGCAATGCAAAATGTTAAACATTGCACCGTTTCTCTCTTCACCCCTTTTAATTTTCCCTTTTTATTTGTATCCTATAGTTGAGAAATCAAGGCAGGACAAGTCAGAATAATATGGTAGTTCTAATGGGGATTTCTAACAGGGGTAGTTCTAATGGGTATTTTTAACGGGGGGTTTAATAGGGGAGTTCTAATTGGGTTCTAATGGGAGTTTAAAAGGGGGGTTTTAATGGGGGGGTCTAAAGGGGAAATTCTAATAGGGGGTTCTATCAGGGGGTTCTAAAAAGGTTGTTATAACAGGGAATTCTAATAGGGGAATTCAAAAAGGGGAATTCTAAAGGGGAAGTTCAATGGGGAAAAACTAAAGGGGGGCTTAAAGGGGATTCTTATAGGGGAGTTCTAATAAAAAGAGTTTTAAAAAGGGAGTGCTAATAGGGTATTCAATGGGGGGTTCAATAAGGTGTTTAAAAAAGGGGGTTTTTTAACAGGGGAGTTCAAATAGGGTAGTTTTAAAAAGGGGATTCAAAGGGTAGTTCAAAAAGGGGAGCAAAAGGGTTTCAAAAAAGGGGAGTTTAAAAAGGGAGTTCTAATGGGGAATTTTTGATGAGGGAGTTCTATTGGAGCTCTAACAGGGTTTTAAATGGGAGTTCTAATAGGGATTCAAAAGGGTTAGTTTCGAAGTATTTTTAGTGTGGTAGTCCCCCAGGGTAGTTCTAAAGGGGGGTTCTAACAGGGGGGTTCTAACGGGGAGCTCAACAGGGATTTTTTAAAGAGTAGTTTAATAGGGGGGTTCTGTGTGGTACTCTAAAGGTATTCTAATAGCGGAGTTCTAAAGGGCAGTTTTAATAGGGGAGGTGATAGGGGATTCGTAGAGGATTCTAATAGGGGCCCTTTTTAACAGGGGATTTTAAAAAAGGGAGTTCGATAGGGGAGTTTAATGAGGAGTTCTGATAGGGGGGCTAAAAGGGTATTTTAAAAAGGAGTTTAAAAGGGGAGTTCTGACGGGGAGTTCTACAGGGTAGTTTAAAAGGGGAGTTCAATAGGGTATTTTTTTAGGGGGTTCAAACAGGGAGTTCTAACGGGGGGTTTTTTAACAGGGTACTAAAAAGTAGTTCAAAAAGGGGGTTCAACGACCACATTACAGGGTCTGATTTCTGAGTCCTGTGTTTTGGGTTGTTTTTGTTTGCTGTTTTTTTTTTTCTGTTTTTTGTTTCTTTTTATTTATTCCGTTTTCGTTTCTTTTTTGTTTTTTGCTTTTTTCGTTGACAGTCTTAATTTTTGTTAAACTTTTGTTGCCCAGCCCACGGAAAACCCCACGTCAACGGCCACTCCTCAAACACAGGCGCTGAGAGGTCCGTCACTTCGCCCAAAAACACAACGACAACGGCAACGAAAACCCCCAAGTTCCTGTCACGTCCAGCCGACCGCCGTGCACCCAGCTGCGTCTCCTCCGGGAAAAAGGGGGGCCTCCTCGGGGGGTCTGGGCCGCCTGGACATTCCCCTTTTCGGGAGAGAGACGTTTTTAGTCCCCAGCACGTTTCCGGGGGCTGGACTCCCCGGCCTCCCCCCTCCGGGAAAAAAAGAAATCCCCCCGGGACTTGGGGAAAATTTGGTGCAGACGGCGGGGCATCAAAGACGTATTAGGACCCCCCGTCCTGGGCCAAAGGGCTGCCCATGTTGGCCCCCTTTTTGTGAACGCTTCGAGGGGGGAGGAGCCACGGGGACCTTCAGACTAAACGGAAACCCCGTTCCACCCTCGGACCAAGTCCGGGGCGCACGTGCCTGACTGGGTTCGTCTCTCTTTTTCACCGGGAAGGCCAGGACATCCAGAAGCCAAGCCTCAAAAGACTCGACAACGACCAGGACATGGGACATCATCTTTACAGATCTTACAGGGCCCAGACGAAAAACGGCAGGGCCACCGGTTTGAGAAAAATGAGGGTGAAGACTTGATGGGCGACGAGTTGAGGGCGATAGAGGACGTCCCCCCATTTCCCGGAATCATGGAGATCTTCTGAAAGGGGAAAAAGTTCCCCGGGGGTTTAGTCCCTTTGGGGCCGGGGGAAACCAAAGGGGGGTTGGGGGCGTTTTCAAAACGCCCCCACAGAATCATCCAACCCCCTGATTGCCTTCTGGATTCCTTCAGCTCCCGGGGGTTCCCGGCCATGAAACACAAATTCTTCAGGAAAAAACCCCCCCGTTCCCCCGACACGAAAATAAAAAAGTGAAAAGCTCCTTCACAGCCCATGTTTGCCCAATGCTTGCTGACTGCCGGGGGTCGCGTATGATTCTGCAGAACTGGCTGACAAGGGGACCACAAAAAGGCAGAGGCTTTTTACTGGCAAGAAAACCCCGGGAAACCGAACCAGGGTTTCCCCCTTTCCCAAAGGCACCAAACCCCCACAAATTGTCCGCAAATTTTCCCCGGAGAGGGACTTCCAAAAGACACCCTACCGAAATCCAGAATCACCAATCGGGGCCTCAATTCACTTGTGGAGGAACGTCCGAAAAACGGAAACGCTGTTTTCGGCCAAAGGGCCGGCAACTCTTCAAGCAAACGGGGGGAGACAAGTCTAGTGGACCACAAAAGGAACCCCGACTCCCAGGGGCCCAAAAGTGCCTCGGGGGTTTTTCCCCTCGCCTTCTGTTCACCCGAAGCACACCAACCCCTCCGAAGAGAGACCCCCCCCCTTTTGAAATTCTTTGTCCACGGCCCCGGCGGAAAGGTTTGAAACGGCAGTAAAATCCACGAAAGGGTTTGACAGTTCTTTTCCACGGTGGAAATTTGCGCGTTCGGGAAAACCGTTTTCCCTCTCTTTTGCTGCCCACGTGGACAGGCTGCTGGTGCCTGACCTCGTGTCGAGGCAGGGGAATCCCCGCCATCACAACACCGCAATTCCTCCTCCAAAAGCCCTGGGGTGCGGGATGACGTCCCTTCGCTGAATACGCAAGTACGTCATCGAACCCTTTTAGATTCTACGACCGGTGAAACCAAATTGCACTTTGTGCGCCCCTTTGACCTTACTACCTGTGATCGGCCACGTGGGAAACCTTGATCTCAGACATCGAGTACGCCCTCACTGCCAAAATCTCCATCGCCAATTTTTCCGCCAGACGTTCTGAATGCTCAACGATGACATCACCGATTCCACCCATCAGGGCTTTTGAGTTCTAGAACATCGAAGTCATGTATTTCCAAATACGAAAAGGGGTAAACGACTGTGGAGAAATTTTCAGATTTCCCGGAAACATTAGTGAAGAACTGCCCTTTTCTTTTTTCGCCCCAAGAAAGGGGGACAAAATGACCCGGGGGTTTGTGAATGGTTTTAAGAAACCGCAGATTCTTCCGGATCTGACAGGGGCGCAGCAGAAGTTCAAAGCCTTGAAGGTGGGCCCTTGAAGGTGTTTCAGAGACGTTTTGCAGTTGGCAAGATCTACGCCTGGAAATTTTTGGTTTTTTTGGGTAGATAGACATCCGACTTTCTGTCGTAGAACGGATCTCTGTTGGGGGTTTTTTTTTTGTGTGTGGGTGGAAGAGGGGAAAAAATGGGTTGAAGGGGAAAAGGGGTTTTTATACATGTACATACATACATACTGCAACAACAATATATATAAATATATATATATTAAAAATAAAAAAAATATAAAATATAATATAATATATATTAAATAAAAAATATAAATATAATTTTATTTCTGAACAAAACTAATGGGGGGGGTAAAAAAAATGCAATTAACAATTCTTCCTGATTGCAGTAATGACTTGGCAAAAAATTTGAAAATAAAAAAAAAAAAAAATTTATATATATTATACTATAAAATAAAAAATAAAAAATATAAAAATTTAAAAAATATATATATATATATATATTAAATTTTATATAAATTAAAATATATATATAAATTAAAATTTTAAAATAAATAATATAATATATATATATATATATTAAAATAAATATATAATAAATATTTATATATATATTTGTATGTATTTTTTATGTATGCATGGCCAACTTTTCTTTCCCTTTGACCCAAAAAAAATATAAAAAATATATATATAAAAAAATTAAAATATATAATATAAAAATAAGGAATCATGGGGCAGAGGAAGATACGATACGAAAATTTATATAGTGACTGTG
>JAFLJL010014364.1:17500-57500 GCA_018398815.1 Conus ventricosus | reverse complement strand
GGCACCGCATTCAGTTGTTTCCTGTGTGGTTCGATGGAATATCAAAAACACAAGGCAGAGCTGACTGAAGAGCTGCCTGCTGGCACTACTTTCAATTGATTCCTGTGTCGTTCGGTGGAATATCAATCACCAAGTTTTCGACCCATTCTGTTGATTTTTCACACAGGTTGCTTGCTATGTGTTATACTCGTCATCCATACCAACGGCCAAACTGTTCTAACCTTCCAAAAGTATGTGATGGGCTTTTTACGTTGAGCAAAACGTTTATGCCTGGGTTCATGCAGGGAAACCTTCCGTGATCAAAGGTCACTTTCAACTGATATCACAGGACTGTGTCCCAACTCACAACCTTATCTCGGGGTAAAATTCAGCAGCTGGGCAATGGCAGGGGCTAGTTCAACATTTACGCTGAAAACACATCAACTCCCAACTGCTGAAACTACTGACAGTAAGACTCGGAACAGAATGTAGACTCGGCTAGCATTAAGAAAAAAAAAAAAAAACAACAACCAGACAGCTGTTCTCCGCCACACATACCAACCAAAGAAATTCCAACAATAAGAAACTGCACTTTCAACAACAACAAGAAAAAAATGAAAAAGAACAACAAAAAAACAACTGCTGGTAACAATGACAAATTGCGAATCACAGTTTGCTCATGGTCTGGAATGTGTCATGACGGCAGCTCAAACTATGAAGTATTTCACACACTAGCACAGACCTTTTCTTTTCCATTGGTCGGACGACCGCTCAATCTTCAGCGACATCACACCACAGCATCACAGCCAGAGTACTGGTCACTGCCACATCACAAAACCGCCTGCGTGGTTTGGCTACCCAAAACTTTCCAAAGTAAATATGAAATGAGGCAGTGAACAGCGAACAATTGAAAAGTAGGGTAACTCTTGCTCCCACAAGAAAACGCAACTCCAAAGGAAAGCTGCTTACGACACTGAATTGCCCAGTTTCTTGTGGGAGTAAGAGTTACCCTGCTTGTTAACTGTCAAACTTTCTAGTCTTACACACTCTGGCAACAGACTTTTCCTTGTCCGTTTTATTTTTTCCCCGATAGCCATGATCACCTGTCACTTTAAAGCGAACCACACGACCCCAACAAAGCTGGCAACCCCTATGATGACCCCTCACTCTGACCTTCTCGCGACGTGCCATGTGCAGATGAGGGCCAGGCTGCTGTTCTTATCTGGCCGTGCCATGCCATAAGTGACAGCAGTCTAAAAATAGATCTCATATTTTTCGTTCTACCAACTGATAGATGCAATCACAATTTTTAATAGTAGAGAGGGTGTCTTTGATGGAAAGAGCACAGGGAAAGGAAATGTGGGACATTTTCTCATCAGGCAGTCAAAATTTCAAGTTGCTTTTGAACCCACAGCAGCTTTTTGACGTCAGCTAAAAGGTATTCTAAAGCATACTGAGTGAAATATTCATGTCCTACCCTTTCTGTTGATATGTAACAACAGGCTTTCGCGTTTGCATTAACAGGCGTAATTCAAATGAAGCATCTTGGGCCGCCAAGGGAAATAATTCCTTATGATGTTGAGTCCATCGTGAAAGAATTATAGAGATATCACACAATTTGTCATGTCCAGCAACTCTGGGGGGTCAACCTTCTGAAGCCTGGGCAGGATAGGTCAGTGTGGCAGTTAACATAAAGCATGTCGACTCCTTGCTGCTCAAGCTGGTGAAAAGAGTGACTCGGGACGAAAATCATCTGCAAAGACACCTAGTTTCACTCGCAAAACGTATGGCAAACCTTGTTTGACAATAGTTTAAACCATCTGGAGACGACAAAAGACCCCCTAATCCCAGATTTTGTTTAACAGCAATTAGATTATTTTTTTTCACTTTTATTTCCTATCACTTTCGACCCCAATCACTCTGTTCAACAAAAACTACAAATAACTTTTTTCTGGTTTCTTTTTCTTTTTACCGGTTTCACAATTTCATAAATATAAATGATATTTTTCAAAAGGAAATTTACTGACGGTTCTGGTGTGTTGGCGGCCATGTTCCATGTCAATGAGGACATATTTTAGTGGTCACTCAGCTTTTTAAGTATTCTACCTACTCGTCCAGATCTTCAGGAGAATTACTTGCAAAAAGATATCTACAGTCAGTCTCAAGTTCCAAAGTATAATAACTGCAGGCCAAACTGAAAGCATGAAGATAAAGGTGGCAATAATATTAATACATTTCAATATCAAAATCCAAATAACAGAACTACATACATGGTGGCACATCACAAAGAGATCAATCCATCACCAACAAGAGGGAGTACAACAGCAATATATACATTTCTCATTATTGTGCAAAGACACACCCTGTTTCTTCATTATCAAACACATCCCGTTTATTCACGTTTCATTTGCACCGAAAAAAAGTTATGTTTTAACCCACACATGTTGGTTTACTCCTTTCTTTGTTGATTAACTCATTTAACTCTTTCATTCCTACTTTTCTACGAACCATTACCAGAAAACCGGGCTGTAGGGATGAAAGAGTTTAGCCTGCAGGAGCAATGCTCAGGCCAAACTGCACACCCCCACAAGCCAAGCAATAATCGGCCGACAGACATTGCACACTCAACCTTGCTATTACTCCAAAACTGTGCCAGTAAAAGTTTTCAAATTTGAAACAGCTAACAAAAAAAGCTTCGATCCCAATATTTCATAGTTTTCAAGCCCTTGGACCAGAACTGATTCTACTACCATTTATGTTCAAACACAGGGTTATGATGTAAAAAGTACAATAATGTTTGAATTCAACATGTTTTTAAGTTCAAAAATACATTTTATGATATGGAAATTTAACATGTTGCCAAACAGTTAATTTTGACATAACACCGTGAAGTTTCTTCATGTCTTGCTAGAACAGATTTCATCATCATCATTATCATCACCACCATCATCATCGTCATCACCATCGTCCCATGCGTGCCCGACACGTCCCTTGAGGTGACATGATGGGTGCCATCACAGTGTGAACACCATTTCTATTTTGGGTGAGCGAAAAATTGAGAAAGCCCTTGATAAGTACAGTTAGCCAGAAGATTCTGTGACCTCAGTAGAACAGGTGCAGCTCTCTTGTGTGTGTGTAGTCAACAGGTTCAACCAGTGACCTTAACACTGATCTGTCACATACAACCTCACAGGGTGAGAGGACTTTGAAGACATCAGTCATGGCAAACACGAGTTTCATCAGAACAAAGCAAAAGCGTAATTGTTCAAAATCTCCGTCATTGCACACTGAATGTAAATCAAAACAATGTAACAGTGTGTGTGTGTGTGTGTGTGCGTGCGTGCGTGCGTGCGTGCGTGCGTGCGTGCGTGCGAGAGAGAGAAGACAGAGAGAGAGAATAACTTCGCGTAACAAGTATTCAAACATTTGACATTTCTGTAATGCATACATAAATATATATAAAGCGAAGCACGCATTAATTCTGGGTGGCAATGGACTCTCTCAACCACCATTACCAACAAGGAGAACACAAAATGACCAAAGAGAAGACCAGATCAAGTGTGACCCCTGTGTCAACTACACACCTGTCCAAACAAACTTTCCAACTCGTCTTTCGTCATTTTTTTTTCTTTTTTGTCAAGCGCAATTCTTATCCTTAAAAGCGGCCCCAAACATTTACCTGCTCCGCCAAGACACACCACAAACTTTTTTGTGACAGCCTTTGCAAGGCCGTCGACATACTTTAAAAAAAAAAAAAAAAAAAAAAAAATCAGCAATGTCAAAATAAATCTCTTGCGTTTCTTTCTTTGCGTTTTTCACAGCACCATTTTGTTGTTGCTGGTTTTTGTTTGATTGTATGGTTCTTGAATTTCTTTTCAAACTCGTGCTGTCGTGTTCTGCACAGTAACATCTATCCGAGCACCACTGATCTGAAGTGCGGGGGTGGGGGAGGGGAGGGGGGTGTGTCTTTTTTGCCCTCCAATGGTTCTGACGGAGAAGAGCGTTGTGGGCTAATGTCAAACAAAAAACTGGCCTACTCCACAGAACATATTACTGAGTTTCTGCTCTCACAACATTCCACCTCAGTACTTCTCCATTTCTTTGAACACAACGCCTAAAACATGCTTCCAATTTAAGTTTTACATTATGATTCAACTCAAATTTTGTATTTGGTTGTTCCCCCTAGAAAACATCCAGTTTCAGTATGCTTGATCAGCAGGATGGAATAAAAAATGCTGACCAATCACAGTTATCTTCCATTTCAGATGGAGTGAGCTCCCTTGGAAAGGATTCACACTGATGAAAGTGAAAATTCCAAGAGGCTCCACCTGCTACTTAGAGGACATAATTATTTCACAGTACATGGTGACAAAAATAATAAAATAATTAGAAAACACCTTTTCTTTCTTTAACCTTTAGCATGTACCTGGAAAACACCTTTTATTTCTTCTTTTTTTTTTTTTAAACTTCTAGCCACTAAAGACAAAATACATTCATCTCAGTTTCTTCAAAGCTAAAGTGGATATGAAATGGAAAGAAACGGAACCAAAAATACTGTGTAAATTCCCTCTTCGTTTCCATTCCTGTTTCTGTCATACACAAATCTTAACATATACGTCAGGTCAGGTGATTCGTCGAATTCTGCACGCTTCTTTGCAATTGGCCATAGGAATTCACCTTCTCCGACATCCCGAGTTGTTCTTCAGTTTGTTTGGTGGGTTTTTTTTCTGTTTTTTGCTTTTGTCTGTTTGGGGTTTTTTTTGTGTGCTCTTTCCTGGGTGCAGGTAGAATTCATTCTGAGCTCTTCAACTTCAAAATTCCTTTGTTCTCCTCAACATCCATCCTGTGTTGGTTGGAGATTCAAATTCCTCAAAATCCCAATACTTTTTTTTTTTTTTGACATTTCTTTCCGTTTCATTTCTGTTTTGGTTTTTGATTTCGGTGTCGTTTTTTTTTTTTTTCCTTTTAAAAATTTTTTTCTTGTTATTTCATGATCATTTCCGGTTCAATTCTTGACCCCCGTGATCTTGAACACCCAGGCCCACAAGCAGGGAGTGTCGCAGATGGAGAGCAGAGGGACCTCGATGGTGAGGCCACCCTGCGGGGGTCCGAACCAGTACAGGGCCTTGGGGTAGCCCAGCAGGGTCACCACGGTCTTCTCCGTGGGCTGCGGGGCTCCCAGTTTGAGGGCCCCCCGGGCCACTTCAGGACCAGAGCGTACACAGTGCCTGGGGAGGACTTGGACCTGGTGTACCTGCACACAGGTGACAGGGCTGTTCTTCATTTCTTGTTCAGGGAATGGAAAACTGTGTTGAGTGGTTCTTGTTTTTTCTGACAGGCTGCAAGTTTAGATATGTGTGTGTGTGTGTGTGTGTGTGTGTGTGTGCGTTAAGTTGTTGTTTTTCTGAAAAAGGACTTTTTCACAAGCGGAGTCAGAACAAATGCTAATTCCGAGGTAAAAATCCCCCTGTACCGAAACACTGAGATTCAAACCCTCAACCCCAGAACCATCAGGATCACGAGTCCAGCACCCTACCAGCTGAGCTGTTCCAGCCCCCAGGGTCCTATGGAACCACCAGACCCACCCAGGCCGACAGTCAAGACAGCTCACCAGACGTCGGGGTTGGTGGTGTCGTTCTGGTGGATCCAGGGTTCGGTTCTGTAGATGCCCTCCCCGTTGACGTTCAGCCACCGGCCCATCTGACGCAGCCGCTCCTCATAGATGGGAGCGATGGTGCCCTCCTTGGTGGGGCCCACGTTGATCAGAATGTTCCCACCACAGCTGTCAACAGACACAGAGGACAAGACACCATCAGACGCTGTGTTGTGTGTGTGTGTGTGTGTGTGTGTGTGTGTGTGTGTGTGTGTGTGTGTGTGTATGTGTGTGTGTGTGTGTGCGCGTATGTGTGCGTATGTGTGTGTGTGCGCGTATGTGTGTGTGTGTGTAAGTGTGTGTGTGTGTGTGGTGTAAGTGTGTGTGTAAGTGTGTGTGTGTGTGTGTGTGTGTGTGTGTGTGTGTGTGTGTGTGTAAGTGTGTGTGTAAGTGTGTGTGTGTGGTGGGGCCCACATTGATCAGAATGTTCCCACCACAGCTGTTAAAAGACATGGAGCACAAGATGCCATGAGATGGTGTGTGTGCGTGTGTGTGTGTGCGCGCATTCACGCAGGCATGCGCATATCTGTGTGTGTATGTGTATGTGTGTTGTCTGTGTATGTGTATGTGCGAGTGTGTGTGTTTGTGGTGTGTGTATGTGTGCCCGTGTGTGTGGTGGAGGGGGCGGGGGTTACATATGTACATGTCAGAGAGTGAGTGCGTGCGTGCATGTGAGAGTGTGCTTGCGCGAGTGTACACACACGTCTGTGCAGTGGTAAACAGAAAATTCCAGAGCGGAGAAAAACAAACCACCAGCCTGAAACTTGTCAGCAGTTCTCTGGGATTCTAACAAGAGTCCCTGCACCTCCCAACAATACTGCACCACTCAAAAGCCACGCAACTTGACAATGCAGTTCAAAGGGCGAACGTGCCCCGCCTCACCTGACCGTCTGGATGACAGTGGCCAGCAGCTCTTCAATGGTCAGGAAGTCAGAGAGCTGGGCGTTGCGGCGGAACGTCCAGGCGTACCGGTCAATGGTCATGGCATTCTCCCACTTCCGATTCTGCTTTTTCTCTGAATCAGGAAAGGGGGGGGGGGGGGGGGGGGGGGGGAAGAAAACATTTGTCAACATTTGACACACTGACTTCAACCATCTATAATACGTCTAATTTATGTGAAGGGGAAGGGGAGGGCAGGGGGGGGGGGGGGGTTAGAGGCGAGGAAGGAGGGGGGAGGAAGGTGGGTTTTTTTTTCCTCTTGGGAGGGGTGGGGGTGGGGATGGGGAGAGGACAGGGGTACATGAAGGGAGGGAGGGAGAGGGTAGGGGAAGCCAGTCAATTCATGGTCTGCATAATGGGTGTCATGTGGGCGGTGAAACTGTTGAATTATTTACAGTTCTTTAGATCAGTCTCGAGTAAAATCACCGCAATGGCTTCTTATTGTTAAAAAAATAACTTTTCATTATCCACACAAAACATGAAAAATGTCCACAAGACATCACTTCTGATATGACATGAGAAAAGATGATTTGGAAAATACTACATTCTTCTTCTCTATGTTAATTCAGTCATGCATACCAAGTAGACATGCAAACACACGAGTCTGCATAAGTACACCCACGAGACTCAACACAGTACAGATAGGTAGAAAAAAGACAGAAATACACACACACACGCACACACAGAGGAACATAAACAGAAAAACAACATCACAAAATGACAGACAACTGAATTAAAGACTAAGACAGACTGAGTGAACAAACATGGAGACAGACTGATGCAGGCGAAGAGACAGAAAGGGACAGAAAAACTCACTTGTTTAGATTCAGTCAACAGGAGGAGTGGAGACAGAGAGAGGGATTAGGGCTGGAGTGTGGTGGGTGGGGGATGGGTAAGAAAAAAAAAAAGAAGCAATGACGTTTATATACCCATAGCTGCCAACCTCCCAGAGTCAAAAAGAGTAACACCTCACGGGGGGTGTGTTCGGGAGGGGGGCTGGCCCCCCTCCTGATCAGCGTGGGTCATGGGGCGCAGCCCCCTGAAGCTGAAGCCTTTTTTACACTCCGACAGGCATATTTTTCATCTCCTGATAGGAAAACTAATCAAAAGCAAGCCTATTATTAAACCATATCAAAGCATGCATATTAGTATGTTGCATACAATGCAATATTTTGTGTAAAAAAAGCCTCTTATGTAGGTAGCCACCATATTTTTTTCTATAGATTAATATACAAAACACACAAAATAAGACTTACCCAAACAGCTTTTTTATCTTCCATATTGATGTAGGATGAACATAAAAGATGCTCTGCCCTCCCAATCAACAGCACTCACAGTCCTGGGCTTCCATCAGCTACACCCACATTCTTCAGTTCAAGTTCCATCAACTTCACCCTTCTGCCTTATGATCTCACAACTACACCCCATAGGACTTAGGATCCATCAACTATACCCCAGTCATGTTTCATCAACTATACCCCACAGTCATGTTTCATCAACTATACCCCACAGTCATGTTTCATCAACTATACCCACAGTCATCTTTCATCAACTACACCCCACAGTCATGTTTCATTAACAACACAACACAGTTATGTTTCATCAACTGTACCCCACAATCTTGCTCAAACAACTTCATCCCCAGTCCTCCGGCTCCATTTAATTACCATCGCCCCCCACCCCAGTTCTAAGGCTCCATCAAGCTACTCCTCACTCCCCAGTCGTCATGATCCAACCACAACTCCCACACCCTGAGTTGACAGCCTGTGTTCAAAGATCTAGTTTTTTTTTTCACTATTTGTGCAGTCGAGGACCTGGCCTTCTTTAGAAACTCCTGGCTGAACTTTTGCTCATAGCAAGAGCCATGAAGATTGGCCTTTGCCACCATCATGTTTTTTTTGACGGCTGCCGATTCCTCAGCTTCGTTGTTTTTTTGTGCTTCGTGGTCTTCTCGTGATCGGTCAGATCATTTCTTCCCCCATGTGAAATATTCACCGGACATCGACACATGGTGCAGAAAGCAAACTTTTCACCCTTTGAAGGGCAAGAAGTGACCCATGGAAACTTGTCTTTATAAGCTGGCAGATACCGCTGGAATCGTTTAGGTTTTGTGGTTTTCTCCGTGCTACCACTTGAAGACGCCATGTTGACTATTTGAACAGCAGCTATGTGCATGCGCGGAATGGGCCTAGTTATGCCCCTTTCATGCTGACTTCCGAGTTTACGATTTCTGTTCAGTCAGACCAGTTGCCAAACGTTCTTTTATTTAATTTTGGGCTTTTTTTTTTTTTTTTTTTTTTGAAAACTCGTAAACCAGAATTTTTTCAGCAAACAACGAAAATAGGGACAAATTAAAAAAAAACGATATGTCCCGGTTTTCCCGTAACAGTTGGCAGCTATGTATACCCTTGATCAAAATCACAATTTAAAAAAACTTTACTCTTATCATTTCAGACATTTCGGGGCTTTTTTTTTTTCAGCTGAATTCTGCAGTGATGGTTTACTACTGACCACAAGAGATCATGCATGAAAATACGTTGTATTACATATTCAAACGGAGGTAGTGTTCAAAGGTTTTGAATTTGTACAGAAATCTACAGAACAGACCACAGAAAATGTTTTGTACCTTCTCTTCCGAAAGTTGATGGGATTTTACATGTGTGAAAGATGTTATGTGTGCATTCACACACTGAACCTCGGTTTATAGTCTCATTCAAAGAACTGTATTGGAAATGGAGTCAGAACTAATGTTAACTCCAAGGGAAAAATCCCCCTGTACCGAAACGGCCCGGCGGAGATTCGAACCCGCAACCCTTGGATTACCAGTCCAGCGCTCTACCAACTGAGCTATTCCGGCCCCCTACTAAGACAGCGACTTTGTATGAACTAAGAACCGTTAACTCAATCAAGTCACAGCCGAAATGGACCGGTTTGTCCCTCAGATCACACATTTTTTTGGCAATTTTCAAAAAATCGTAAGAAGTCAACCACTTCACCTAGGAGCATAAAACATACACCATTGGATAGAAGAAACAATATATTTATCAAAAATGTTCACCTTAAGTGAGGAATCCACACAGTTCACTTGATGTTAGTAATCCAAAATGATACACAATGGCAGAAAAAACAAAAACTTTTTTTGCACACAGTAATCTACTTCTTCATGCTCTCTATCCTCCCACACAAGTTCAATTACACTTCTGAGCACTTGGTATAACCTACAGAGATCGTGTATTTATGACAACTGCATAAAACACAAGAATTTGACCACAAAATGCTTGATCCACTCTCTTGTTCTGCACGAAGCCACTTCACCTGGTCGCCACCATGTTCAAAATCGTGTGATCGCAGGAGCTGAGAGTAGGACAATTCAAATCTGTATAATACTACAATACATGAAGAATGGTCTAAGGGAAGCAACTGCAAGAAAAGACCCTAAGCTGTCCCTGAAACAAGATTTACTGCCCTTTAATAATTAAAAAAAAAAAAAAAGGCAGTACGATTTAAAAATAGTCAAACTGTCGGAAGTATGCGTCCGACACGTCTTCAAGCGATGTGAACAGTGTCGGAAACCCGCTTCCGACAAGACTCGATTGAGTCAAGGGCTGTACCAATCCTAGAGAGAAGGTCAGAAAGAGAGACGGAGACAGAAAACCGACAGAAGGGTAAGATAAGATAATGTTGCTTGTAGCCCAGCCGACCGCAAAGGGCCACATCAGGGCTGTGACAGAAGGGTGTAAAGAGGGAAGCAGAGTCATGCATGAGAGTACTGAGAAAGGTGGAAATGTTGCTGTTGTTGGTTACTGTGGGACAGGAATCAGCACAAAGTCAGTGTTGTTGGGTTTTGTTTCTCTTTTCATCCAGCCCTCCAACAAAGGACAGATATATACAAGATAAGATAATGTTGCTTATTGCCCAGCCGACTGCAAAGGGCAGGGAAAAATATATATCTAAGTATATGATGGTAATGGTAATGTTGCTTAAAGCCCAGCCGACTGCAAAGGGCCATAATATCAGGGCTGTCACTGCGTTGATGTTAACTCAGAAGTAATTGTTTTTTCTTAAAGAAAAAAAACAACCTCATTCACGCAATTCTTTCAAACACATCTTCCAAAAACACACTGGAAATTTTTGTTAAAAATCCTTCCTCCTTAAAATCTAAATATATGTAAGAAAACGTAACACAGAACTGCATATCAACACGTACACAAAATAAAAATGAATACATAACAATTTTGAATGAATAATGCAATATAGAATTAGAAGAAGAAAAAGTGGGAGGGTGGGAGGCAGGTAGGGATGGAGAACAACCGATGGTAAATGGCAGGAGAGAGAGAGAGAGAGAGAGAGAGAGTGGGGGTGGGGGTGGGGGAGCGGAGAAACAGAATGAAGAGACAGTCTCTGACAAAGAGAGAGAGACAGCAATCGCAGTTTTTCAACCAAAATGGAAAGCAAGAGAGACAGAGAGAAAGGAAAGAAGAAAACTGGTAGATGAGGGCAGAGACAGAGAAAGACAGACAGAGAAAAAGGGACAGAGAGAGAGAGAGAGCGACACAGAGGTGACTGAGGGATAGAAAGAACGAGTCGGAGAGCCAGTCAGAGGCAGGAAGGGGGTGGACAAGAGGTTGGACAGCAGGAGAAGGAGGGAGAGACAGAGAGAGGGGGAAGAGAACACTGACTGGGGTTGTAGCGATCCCCACAGGTGAGAAAGCCGCCATGTTTGCATCCACAGTTGATGCCCCATCGATCGTTGGTTACCACCGTGTCTTTGACTGGGCTGCACACATACATACACATATACACACACACATGCACATACACGTGCGCGCTCACACACACACACATGCATGCGCACACACACATATACATATGCATGTGCACACATACACACACACATGGACACGCGCACACACACACACACACATACATGCACACTCACTCCTCACACACACACACACACACACACATGCACAGCACAACACATGCGTGCACACACACAGATCATGTTCCTCAACCCTACCCAGCACAGGACAGAGGGAGAAATTACTTTAGAGGAAGCCGGTTATATTCTAAAAAAAAAAAAGAAGAAAAATGACCAATTTACTTCAGAATTCTTTCAATTGTTTTAGAGACATGCATGAACCTTTCATAGTGAGATCTTTAAATGGGGCGTATAAAGATGGTGAATTATCGACAACACAAATAGAGGGATAGCTGATCTGTGGGAAAAAAAAAAAAGGTTCCCCCGACAAAACTTACTTCAAACCCGATTCTTCAGCATACTTCGGCACAAATTCACCCACCCCCACCTTTTTTTTTTATTACTTGCCCTGTAGTCACTTCTACTGTTCCTCACTGTGGCATGTTGTGGAAGAAGCAGATGGAATCAGAGACAGTTTGCGTGCACTGGTGTTGGCAAGAGTTGTTGCTCTTTGGTGAATGTATACCAAGATACCACCATGTTGTTAAACTCTGCAAGCCCAACTACCACTCAAGAGTTTAATCTCTGTATTTTTCTCTTTCAAATTTTTCTTTTCTCAGTTCATCATACTCATCGTCTTTTCACCACACATATCCACAAAATAATCGAAATCCTTTGGGTAAACAGGTTCGGCACTTAGGGTTTCTGCAACAGAGAGCTAACAACGCCATGCATCTTTTTCAGGGACTTCGAGCTCACTAAAGATTTATAGCAGTCAGTACAACGAAGATGACGACCTTCTTCATCAGTTTTGAGTGCAATAAGCAACAAAATGTTCAGTGTGTGTTACCATTTGTCAGCACGATTCTTCACTGAATCGTCTCTCTTCAATTATTTTCATTCCTTACTCACATTTAGGTCACCAGGCATTTGCTGCACCATCATCCTAAAACCAAATGTACTGGCAGTGTTCACATACCGTCTCCTGGAAGTTACAGCACGAGCAAGTTTTCTTTCAGACACCAGCCATCAATGCGCTGCGGATTCCCAGCTGGGAGGTTGTGGGTTTGATTCTTATCGAGGCCATTTAGTTGTGGGATTTTTTTTTTGCTCCAACTGGCTCCTACCCAGACCTGATTTCCTGTAGGTTCAGCTGGGAAGACTGTGACCGCACAGTCCAGTTTCATCCACTAATCAATGCGTCTCTGAAAATGTTGCTCCAAGTTTCTGACGGACTTTGCAGGTGTCTGTATTTCTGGTTGACTCGTGGACATATTATGAAAGTAAGCGTAGAGTACAGCCCTGTCATATATCTGGTCGAACTCATGGACATATTATGAAAGTAAACGTAGAGTACAGCCCTGTCATGCTGTCTCAGACTGGAATGGAGCTCTCCAACATCATCCTCACCATCCTCATCCTCATCCAACAGCATTAACAAAAAAAAAAAAAAGGTCTCAAATTCCGAGGCCTTTCATGCCCAGCTCTCATGGTGACCTCAGTTTCGATGTCCTCTTCCCATCTATGCCCTTGATGAGTTGTTGAGTCCAGGTCACCAGTATTGGCAAGTTCACGGGGAACGGTGTTGGATGTATGCGGGGCGCTCTCTGGATGGGGAACACTCATTGATGCCGACTCCATGGCTGCACAATTACTGTCATCAGTAGGGGGATTAGTAGGTGGTGTCCTGCATATTCTGGATCAGAACAGGCACCACTGAACACCATCAAAGTGACTCAGCAGCAGTGCAGTGTCTCCTCAAGTGGGCTGCCTCACAAGGACTTGACTGCCAGTGCCAGGGCTGTGGCGGAACAATCCCTGCAGTCGGAGTGAGACCTGCACATGCTGATAAAGCCTGAGAAACGTCCGAGGTCCAGGAGCTAGCATCGAACCCTAAGCTCTGGGAACAACGGCCTCAACAGGTCGGGGTTGAAGCTCCCTCAAGCTGGAGTTCCCTCCCTTCCCCTTAATTTGCCTACTGTCGAGGGACTGACAGTATGCTCATGCCATCCCCTTTTCCAACAATTGCTGATACTGCAGTCTTGTCCATGTCACTAGCCAAATCTTGTTTTCTTCAGCCTTCAAAACATTTTGAGCCCAGAGTTTTTTTTAAACTGAATGGGTTTTGAGGCGCCGACAGAAGCCTTGGCAAACAGAACTCAAATAAAATCATGGACTGGTTAGTGAACTTGAAACCAGATGGTGTTAATCAGTGTACCACCCCAACTTTTCTCAGCAGATTCAGGCAAATGTCAAGAACAGCCCTGAAGACATTGGAAAAAGCCTGAACTCAGGCTACAACCTGAGAAGCCTCCTGTCTCCTGGGTGTGGCTGTGAATACGGAGCCCAGTGAGCTGCTTGGAGGTAATGATAGGGGGGGGGGGGGGGGGGGCACGGCACAGACAGTGAGACAGGAAAGTAAAAAAAAAAAAAAAAAAAGAAAGGAAAAAAAAAGCTTTGTTACAGAACTGCCATCGCTGGCCTTTCACTGTTCCAAAGACACAAAAGAGAAGAAAGAAAAGAGCAAGAGCTGACTCCCAGGCTTTTTGCCTTCTCACTGGTCATTACAGGGTTCCTACAGACTTCCAAGAACAAAATTCAAGGAGTTTTCAAGGAGCGTTTATTTTATTTCGAGGCAAGATGTGGCACGAAAATTACACCACTGTTCTTTTAAAACTTCATTTTTTTTCTATGTTTATGTTAAAAAAATAAATTTAAAAAACATGGAAAAAACATATTTGGGAGATTTCAAAGCTCTTGTGTGATTTGGGGGCCACAAATGGTGGCAAAATTATGAACACTGAAAAAAAAAAAAGGTTCATGACAAGAACTGTATTGTATCATAGCAGACATAAGGCACTTGAAGCATGACTTTTCTTGTTTTGCTTAGCTATAGTAATGCAATGACAAAAGGATTTTTATATACCGTTTGCTGAGCTAAAGTAATGCAATTACAAAAGGATTTTCATATATCTAAACTGCTTTTTTTTCAATAATTTTTTTCCATATGGGGGCCATCAGGGTTCGCGTTTCATTGCTTTCAAATTATTCCAATAGAAATAGCAAATGATACATGCTGTTTTGACTTATAAATAAAATATAATTGCATGCAGAAACCATTTCTGATCAAAAGAAAAAAAATTACCAAGCTAGCCAGTCTGGATCCAGAGATATTGAATGAAAGTGAGGTGCAATGCAAATGTCGCTAAATAACTTGATTTTCCCTCACCACACTGAAATCCTTTGGCGATTTGACCATCTGGAAACATTGTTTGAAAAATCTGAGAATTCTGTTCACAAGAGCTGAAGCTTTGGTGCGCGTTTACAGTGTTCAGTGTCCACAGAATTTCAGATTTCAGCACATCTGTCTTTGAGCAAAACGAGTCTACTGTGGCTGAAGAGCTGGTACTGGATTCGCGCACTGACACATCACGATCAGGATTTAATGACGACACATTTGCGTTCAACACTGCTGCTGCCGTCTTGTTCGTAAGAAAGTATGAGATGGGTATCGCTGCTGAAGATCTCGCCACCAGTAGAGCCATGTGCTTTTTTCCTTTGCTGTGGCTAGTCAGGGCACTCTCGCCCATTACTCGCACATCGAAACTTTTTTGGGAGACTGTGCAGTAGCAGGCATGTTTGTTGGCTTTGTCTTCTCTCGCCCAGTCAGAAAACTCGGGTTTATCCAACCACAGACAGTTGAAAGCACATTTCCCCCCAGGCATTTTCAAGCTCCGTTCACAATGAACTGAACAAGCTGGAAGCGCAAGACCTTTTCTTCGCGCATGCACAGAATTTAAAAATTGCGGAAATTACAAATTATCTCCCTTGGTTCATTCTTTAGCAGACGACGTGGGATCGCGATGATGTAAAAATGTTGAAAATAATTTTTCATCAACCTGAACGCATAAAAATCAAACTGCTGGTTTTTTTTTGCCACATTAAAAATATTTTGGAGATGATGGTTTGATTTTCAAGGGTTTTCAAGGTTTGGTCAACATAACCACATTTTGATTTTCAAGGGGTTTCAAGGTCTTGAAATTGGCTCTCAGAAATCAAGGAGTTTCAAGGAGTTTCAGGGAGCGTACGAACCCTGGTCAAGGACCACAGCAACCCAGATGATTGGCTGGTTGCTGAATGCATTTCTAATGTGACGGCAACCAGTATCTCTATCTGTCAATCATTCAAGTCCGTCAGCCATGTTTGTTTTGAGTAAGCGGACATCTGCCCGAGTATCTTCACAGAAAAAGTAAACTGGCCGTAAACTCCTATAAAATTCAACTAAAAAAAATAAAAAATACAGCGAAAAGTGAGGGATGGCATGTCTGGTTAGTAACAGTAGTAGCATCAGCATCAGCAATAGTAGTCGTACGCATACAAGTTGTAGCCTTAGTAGCAGTAGCAGCAGAGAAAATAGCAGTAGTAATAGTAATTGTAGTAGTTGTTGCTGTTGTAATTGTAGTAGTAGTAGTTGTTGTAATTGAAGTAGAAGTAGTAGCAGCAGTAGTAGCTGAAATTGTAGTAGTAGTAGTAGAAAGAATTGCTGTAATTGTAATAGAAGTAGTAATAGTAGTTGTATAGCGGTACAAGTACTAATTGTAGCAGTAGTGGTAGAAGTAGTTGTAGTAGTAGTTGTAAATGTAGCAATAGTAATAGTAGTAGTAGCAGTAGTGGTGGTGGTAGTAGTAGTAGTAGTAGTAGTAGTAAAAGTAGCAGTAGTAGTAGCAGTAGCAGCAGTAGTTGTAAACGTAGCAGAAGTAGTAGTAGTAGTCATAGTAGTAGCAGTAGCAGCAGCAGCAGTATCAGAAGCATGTTGGTAGTGTCAGCTGAAGGAATATCACCATCAGCAGCAGCAGAAGTGAACAGACAGACAAACAAGAGACACCAGACGCTAAATCAAACAGAGCACTGCGCGCCGGCGCCATTCACTCTTTGCCAGCCTGCCACCTGCATCTCCCCGCCTACCTGTCGTTGTACAGCCAGGCAATGAACTCCTTGGAGTTCCAGTACTTGTCGATGGTGTTGCCGCTGCCGTCGGACCACACGACGTCCGGCTTGTACCTGTTCACCAGTTCGTACAGCTCGGGCATGGTCTTGGCCTGCCAGTACAGAGGAAACATACATGAAGCAAAAAAATTCAAACACAAAAGAAAAAAATACATGAATTAAACAATTAAACACAAAGAAAAAAATATAAGAATTCAAAAACTCAAATACAAAGAAAAAATATATGAATTAAAAAACTCAAACACAAAGAAAAAAGTTCAATAATTTAAGAAAAAAATACAAAGAAAAAATATATGAATTACAAAATCAAATACAAAGAAAAAAAATTATGAATTAACAAACAAATACAAAGAAAAATATATATGAATCAACAAATCAAATAAAGAAATACAAAGAAAAATATATATGAATCAACAAATCAAATACAAGGAAAAAATAAATTAATTTAGAAATGAAATACAAAGAAATAAATGCATGAATTAAAAAATCAAATGCAAAGAAAAAATATCTGAATTTTAAAAATAAAATACAAAGAAAAAATATATGAAAAAAAATTAAGACAAAAATATATGAATTTAAAGAAAAAAAACACTCATATATCCCTCCACTGGTTCATAAGAACTGGTAAGTTGCTTTATTTTTAGAAACAAGTTCACACCAGACATCCGTTAATCTGGTTAAAAGGTCGATATTTCTAGCAATAGTAATTACCCGGTTTTGACCGCAAAATATTCCAAAATACAAGGCACATCTTTTTTTTTTTTTTTTAATCTCTTTTTTAATTTCCTCTAATTAACCCCTTCGCTGCTATCATATTTTGCTAAGTCCCATGCCAAGAAATTTTTTAGAAAAACACAAAAATCACGCCTATGCTTTTCATTTGCTTATAATTCAGAAGATATTGAACATAGCTACATAAAAGTATATATCAAATGAAAGGAAATTGAATGAAGAGTCTGTTTGTAACAATAACATAATGGAATGATATGCTAGAATGACACATGAACTCCTTGAAATGCGATACAAAAAAATGAAAAAAATCAATCGTGACGTTATTAGGTGATGCTGGAGCTCACAGCAGTTCATAGCACATTTTGTACTGAACATTTACAGTGTACAATGATCCAGGAAGCAGTGTCCAGTCACAACATAGCACAGTCTAGCCACACAAAGAATGAAAGGCGTTTATCTCCCAGTTTCTGTCACCTGTAGAATTCCGAAAAACACAAAAATCACGCCTACGACTTTCATTTGCTTATAGTTCAGAAGATATTGAAGATAGCTACATAAAAGTTAAATCATATGAAAGGAAAATAAATGAAAAATCTGTTTGCAACAAAAATATAATGAAATGGTATGCCGGAATGTCACATGAACTCCTTGAAACGCAATATAAAGAAATGAAGACATCAATCACGATATAATCAGATGATGCTGACCTCACAGCAGTTTATAGCAAACTTTGTGTTGGAGTTATACAGTGTACAAAGACCCATGAAGCAGTGTCCAGCCACACCACACCACAGCCTAGCCACACAAAGAACGAAAGGTGTGTAGATCTCCCAGTTTCTATCGCCAGTAGAAACACTGAGTGTGATAGCATGGGTGAAACCTGGGAAAATTGAAAATCCTGAAAGGTGGGGGTCCAGGGGGCCGGGAGGCCCCCTGGCGGGGTCAAGGGGCAGAGCCCCTTGTCGGGGGTCAGGGGGCGAAGCCCCTGAAGCTGAAGCATTTTTACATTTTCGTCATTAAAATCAGACCATTTTGAGGTACTTTCAGCATGTTTTTATAAGTGAAATAAGACTAATGTTGTGTCCCAGAGTAACTTATGCTGCCCCCCCCCCAAAAAAAAACCAAAAAACCACACAATAAAAGCCGACCACCCACTCCTATTCTAAAAACTGTGTGTGTGGTGTGTGTGTGTGTGTGTGTGTGTGAGAGAGAGAGGAGAGAGAGAGAGAGGAGAGAGAGAGAGAGAGAGAGAGAGAGAGAGAGAGAGAGATTGATTGATCTTTAATACCCAAGGATGAAGATTTTAGGCCAAAGCCTAGTCTTACAATCTGTCCTTGTCAAGCATACATTATTTCAGCACATATCATTCATACAGACAATTCAACATAGCAACATGATGAGCGAGAGAGAGAGAGAGAGAGAGAGAGAGAGAGAGAAGAGAGCGTTGCCTACCTTTGCATTTTCCTGGTGTTTGTTGTATTTGACATGCTTTTTGAGTGCCGTTATGCCAGAGCTTCCATACTTGATGTCCTGCAAGCAGACGATGCACCGGGCAACGCCAGCAGCTGGGGTTTTGCGGCACCAAGTCAGAAATGTGTCGCCCTTTCCCATTTCGCCATCATTGTCCGGACCTCTTTCGTCCAGCCATCGCCAAGACCATTTGTTGGGGACAGAAGCATCGATCAGCGGCGTGTCTTCATTCACAGCCACAAACGGCATCGTGCTCAAAGAAGAGAATGAAGTGCAGCAGATTTAGACTAGATCTAGGTCAACGGGACCGTTCCGACGTGAAGAAGATCGTTGCGACGTGAAGACGTGCGACGTGAACACGCTGTAGGCTATCGTGAAAAAGGCGCAAATTGGAAGACAAGTTTTGCAACAACTTGGACGGCGCATGCGCGAGTTGTTCAAGAACGCAGCTTCACCGAAAACTACCCAAAAAAGGAAAATCGACCACAACGAACACCGATGTCCGGATTTCCGGACAAACGACCAATACGAAATCCGGATTCCGGATTTTCCGGACGTGTGGTTTCACCCATGTGATAGTTCCAGAAGCAGTCTTCCAAACACAATCCTGGTTTGCTGGGGCAGTCTGGGCAGTAATACCTGGTGTCTTTCCTCTGCCCTTTCTTCCAGCAGACACGGCACCTCTTTGATGGCCGTGCTTTATGTTGGGTAGGGGGCAGCACACCGATGAAGTGTCGAGCACACAACCTGACAGCATGGTCGTCCTCAGCATTAGCTGGATCTTTGTCGCCAAAAATCATCTCATTCATGGCTTCTTTCTGGAAGTCAAGGAAGAAGCTGCTGTGACCATCCTTCCTGAACACAATGTGTTTATTCTGCATCCAGCACCAGAAGGTCCAGCAACAGGCCCAGCACCAGCAGGTCCAGGCTGAACATCATCTCCATGCTGCATCAGCCTAGCTGTAACACATTGAAAGCAAGAGTTCAATTTTCTACAGAAATATTTCATGAAATAAAAAGAAAATGTACCACACACACACACACACACACACACACACACACACAGAGTGTAAACAAGCCACACCCCCTTCTGTTAGTCCAATAAAACTCAAATAAACAGCATACAAAATCACTTCAAAATGATAACAATTTTTTGTATCTACTCTTGCTTTCAGTTTATGAAAATATTCACAAACACATACACACTATAAGCGAACAAACATACACAAACTGAAATTGGGTCATTAGCATGCCACGCCCCCTTTCATTTTCATCAAGCAAACACTGCAAACAATCCAATGAGTTATGCTTCTGAACAAGTAACTTCACTGCAACATTGTTTAGATCAGTGTTATTTATCACCGTGTGCTTTCTGTTTTCTAGAAAAAGTACCAACACACACACACACTTACCCACGCACACACACACATTTCCCCCTACTCCACCCTGCCCCTCATACGAACACACACAGGCCATAGGAAGAGTTGGGCACACATCGGAAAGAAACACTTGTAAACCACAAGCAAACCAAACACACGCAGCGTGACAGAGCGAGCGAGCGAGCGACTGACACTGGCACACGAGCCCAACGCCTTGAAAGTCGGTCAAGCACACTGGTCATTGATGACCGGCTCGCTCGCCGACGCGTCCCCGATCAGCGGTACAGACATACAATAAACACGCTTGGTTGTTCTATTCATAATTATACTGAGAAGAAAAAACAACACCATTATGTTATAAAATTGAATGAATCTCTCAAATACACTCACCTGCGTCTTGAATTATTGGATCTCCATGCTCCGAGTCTGACTCAGACGACGAGTCACTCAAAGCTTCTTCCACTTCCAGATCAAACTCTGGGTCGTTAGCATCAACTTCACGAAGGTCGATGCCAGCTGGATCAAAATCTTCATCTCCACTATCTTCATCTCGGTAAATTTCGTAAAGAACCTCTGCAACTGTGTAGCTTCGTCGTGGGCCAGCCATGGCTTCGAATACTGAAAGTAGGACTTCACAGTACGTTGCTTATCGATCGTCATAAATTATGTAAATGAACCAATTATCTTGAACAAATGGTACACCAAAAGCAAAGAGTGGTCAAGGGAGCTTATCAAATCATAAATAGAGGGATTTTCGGCAATGCTGGACGAAACAGAGTGTTGAATCATGACGGACAATGTTCGTCAACAGCGCATTGCAGGCGGCACTTTTAATGACGGACGCTGTACGTCAACAGCGCAGTGAAGAGGTTAAAAACAGCGAAATACAAGACTCATCAATTGTCCGTGTTTGCTTGGTAGAACTGGAAAAGCAAAAAGCGGCCACACTGCAGAACCCAAACAGTGTGTGCTGTAAGAGTCGGACAGATGTGTGACCACAGCATCTGTGCATGTAAGTGACTGTGCATGCATCCATGCGTGTGTAAGGATGGGGGGGGGGGGGGGGGGGGGATACTGGGGTGTGACGGGGTTAGTGCCTGTGCCTGCATATGCTGCACATCTTTGCTTATGCATGCATGTGCGTTCGCATGTGTGCAAGCATGTGTGTGTGTGTGTGTGTGTGTGTGTGTGTGTGGTGTGTGTGCGCGTGTGGTGTGTGTGTGTGTGTGTGTGTGTGTGTGTTGTGTGTGTGTGTGTGTGTGTGTGTGTGAATGATTAAGCATCTGTGAAAGTACATAAAGTAATCCCAGTGTGTATACAAGACTAAGAGTATCCACACATCTAGTATTCTTTAAAACAAAGTCCCACGCAAAACAAAACACACAAAAACGTACCACTCACTTAAACAAAATCCCTTTAACAAAAACAAAGTCCTACACACAAACACAATATGCCAGTCACACAAAAAACGCTGTCCTGTACATGGAAAAGCACTACTGACAAAGATAAAGTACCACTCACAAACACGAAGCGCCACTGAAAAAAACGAAAACAAGGCCCCCAAAAATATCACTCAACACAATCACAAAAACAAAATATCACTCACAAAGTCCTATTGACAAACAATAAAAACAAAAACCAAAACCCAAAAAAATCTCACTCAAGACACAAAATGCCATTCACAAAAACAAACTTCCAAAATCTCACTCACCAGCACAAAAAAGTCCTTCACAAAAAAAAAACTAAATACCTAGGTCCAACACAAGAAAATAAAGTCCTGCTAACATAAAAGTCACACACACACACAAAAACTAAGCCCTGCTCACTCAAAAAAAAAAGAATCTAAATAAAAAATGAAAAAAAAAGTTTTAATCTCCACTCACAAAAAGCTTCAGACCTGCCACATAAACGCTGCCACTCACAAAAACAAAGTCCTGCTCACCACCAAAAAAAACAAAATAACAATAAAAAGAGGAAAAAAAAGAAGTAACCTGCCACTCACAAACACAAAGTCCTGCGTGGTGAAGTTGTTGGCCTTGTCGCGAAGGAACAGAGGGTGGAACCACTCGAAGAGAGAGTGGTACACCCGTAACGCAAGTTGGTCTTCTTGCGGAGTGGCTGTCGAAGCGTCTCCTGGAGAAAACCAGAACAATCCACGCTGCTGAATCCTCGTCATGGTAAACTCAATCATCACACTGCAACATCAATCATTATCATTATTGTCAATCATCATCATCAATCATCATCATCATTATCATCATCATCGTCATCAGTCAACCATCATCAATCGTCATCATCAATCATCACTGTAATTCATTATCATCATCATCATTATCATCATCATGTCAATCATCATCAATTGTCATCATCATCATTGTCATTCATCATTATCATCATCATCAGTCAATCATCATTGTCATTCATCATTATCATCATCATCAATCATCATCATCACACTTACTGTGCACAGAGCTCCCACTGAGAGAAAGCACAAATCACTAAAATTCTGGAGGAGAGGGGAAATGGAGGTGAAGGGAGGAGGGGAAGAAGAGGGAGGGAGAGGGGGGAAGAAAGGGGGCATGGGGAAAAGGGAGGGCAAAGAGAGAGGGGGAGAGGAGGAAGGGGGAGAGGGGAGAAAGGGAGAGGGGAAAAGAGAAGGGAGGCCCAGCAGGCATATTCTCCCCTCCCCCCCCCCAACCCAAACCCCTGGAAAAAAATTCTAGACGTTGTTCTAAGAATGGCCAAATCTGATGGAATGCGAGCATTCAGTGATGCATTGTCCACTTTTCGGTCAAACCACGACGGTGACTGTTCGTTTGTACTGCTCTGTCATCTTTGCTATATAAAATCTATACATATTATTATATCTTTCGCATTTCTGCCGGTCTTTCCAACTCGCAGTGTCACTGCATGACATGACTTTGGCTCTGTACAGCACAGACAAAATGGGTAACCCTCGGTTTGGTTGGTACGACAGGTGAGACCTTGAACGAGGCAGGGAACAGTGCACGACAAATTACAGACACGTTGGGCAACACTTGCTCCCAAGATGAAATCAGTACAGGCCCGTAACTCCACGCGCTTAAAACGCGCTGTGCTACAAGCGGCAGACCGCGCTGTTGACCAGAGGGCCAACGCTTTGAGTCTGGGCACCAAACATAACTGATGTCAAAGAGTAATGACTCGAGCAGTGCATGCCGCTCTACACACTTGGCAGCAAAACTGACGTATATACTAGTGAATATAAGACATCCTGGTCAGAAATGCAAGAAAAAGTATTACTTTGTGGTCTGGAAATTATGGAAGTATTAGTCAGGATAGAGACAGATGAGTAGTGGGGTTTTTTTTTTTCTTTCTTTTTGTCATCGCACTGAAACGGATTGTGGCCATTCTCCTGCAGGCAGTTACGTTTAGTGCCTTTTCCACATCTATCATTATTTCTACCTGCAGACAGTTCTGTGGGGAGCAATGTTTAGTGCCTTTTTTCACGTCTATCATTTCTACCTGCAGACAGTTCTGTGGGGAGCAATGTTTTAGTGCCTTTTTTCACTCTATCATTTCTACCTGCAGACAGTTCTGTGGGGAGCAATGTTTTGTGCCTTTTTTCACTCTATCATTTCTACCTGCAGACAGTTACTGTGGGGAGCAATGTTTAGTGCCTTTTTTCACGTCTATCATTTCTACCTGCAGACGGTTCTTTGGGGAGCAATGTTTAGTGCCTTTTTTCACGTCTATCATTTCCACCAGCAGACAGTTCTGTGGGGAGCAATGTTTAGTGCCTTTTCCACGTCTATCATTTCTACCTGCAGACAGTTCTGTGGGGAGCAATGTTTAGTGCCTTTTGCACATCTATCATTTTTACCTGCAACTGCTGGTGAAGACATACTTCACCAGCTTTCACTTGTCGAAACAAATTCTAAAAACGAATCACAAGACAAAACATGATGCATTACAACCTCTTAGGTCTTCTTCAGCAAGATATATAACACTCAGGACAACGAAAACGAACGAGCAATCACTTATCTTCTTCCAGTTCGGCACAAGATGGGCGTTTTCACTGGTCTGTTTTGGCCATTACTGAATAAGTATTACCATACGAATACACTCTGTTTTGTCTATGTGTTTATTCACATTTTAGCTCTCTGACCATAGTACTCGTTTTTTTAAATCATGGTTTATTTCAAAGAAGGGTAGGTTAGGTAGGGAAACATGAGCAGTGGCTTTCCTTAAACCCTACTCAAAAAGATCAGCTTCAAAAAAAAATTTTTTTTCCATTTCACGGCAAAGCCAACCGCCCAAGGACCACGTCTGGTCTGACCAGGTTATCACACCACAACATTTCCACCAGCGCCAGAGCTGTGATATGTCAACCATCACGGTGACAGTAAGCAAGAGGTACTGACCCACAAGATCTCGGTTGGGTCCCAGTCTCGGCGTTCCAGTTCCAGGAATAGTTGGAGGGCCAGGAGGTGAAGCCCTCGTGGTGCTTGGTGACCTGCACCACGTACCTGGCAGACATGGCACCCAGCAGCATGATCAGGTGGGAAGGACAGGGCCCGTTTTTGACACGCCACCACCACACCATCAGGGACAGAAAGGACCCCAGGGCGAAACTACATTAGCATCGTGCACAACATTCAAACCAAGGACAAACTCACATTCCTGATCAGTCATAATGAGCACGGACAAACTCATTATGCATCATGCTTCATAATGAGCCAGTGACAAACCTCATTATGGATCATGCTTCATAATGAGCCAGTGACAAACTTCATTATGGGATCATGCTTCATAATGAGCCAGTGACAAACTCATTATGATCATGCTTCATAATGAGCCAATGACAAACCTCATTATGATCATGCTTCATGAGCATGACAAACCTCATTATGATCATGCTTATAATTGAGCCAGTGACAAACTCATTATGATCATGCTTCATATGAGTCAATGACAAACCTCCTTATGTATTATGCTTATAATAGCCATGACAAACTTCTTTAAGATCATGCTTAATAATAGCCAGTGCACAACACTCTTCATAATGTCCCATCATTATGACATTCTTAAGAGTCATGACAAACTTCATTATGTATCATGCTTCATAATGAGCCAGTGACAAACTTCATTAGCATCATGCTTCATAATGAGCCAGTGACAAGCCTCATTATGCATCATGCATATAATGAGCCAGTGACAAACCATTATGCATCAGCTCATAAAGCCATGCAAACCACAGCACACATGAGGGATCGAAATGAACCAAGGACAAAACATATCAAGCATAAGGCATGACAACGAGCCAATGATTAACTTCAGCACCACATCACCGATAGAAACAAGCCAAGGACAAATCATATACATTATGCTAACAATGAGATAATGACAAATCACAGCACACATCACGGACAGACATGAACTGATGACAAATCACATCACGCATTACGCATAAGAATGAGCCAATGACAAACCAAAGCACACACCTCCGACAGACATGAAACAATGACGACACATATAGACATCTATACCTAAACATATACAGTGCATGGATAGAAATATCCATCACCTACTTACAACACCAGTACTGATGCCAAAAACTGGAGAAAGTTCAAATACATAAACCAATGACAAACATGCATCAAGCATTGTCATGAGCCTATAACAAAGCACATTGCTCTTCCGCAGCTGAAGCCTAAATGCAGTAATTCAGATGCTCAATGACGACCTTTCAAAATTCTATTCTGGTGGTCAGGGAACTCATGTTAAAAGACACCGTCAGAGGGATCACAGAAAATGCAAAAATAACGGCATACAGAAATTAATGAAAAATGTGTTCTCATGAATTAATGAAACAGATCATATTGCCTGAAAATTATGCCAAGAATGCGGTTCATATCAAGAAATAAAATATTGTTTTTAACTTATTTCCACATGATTTTCATTTTGCAAAAGAGGTTGAAATCAAGAAGGAGCAAATTACTTCAACGTCTTCACACATGATTTTCATTTTATATTTTCATACCTTTTCATTTTCTGTAGAAGAGAAAGAAAATAAGAGAGAAAAGAACGAAAGATAAAATGGAAAGAAGGATAAGCAAAACAATAACTTATTCAAACATGATTTTCATTTTATGTTTTCATGCATAAGTTTCGTTTTCTGTGAAGAGAAAGAAAATAAGAAGAAGAGACAAAGATAACACAGAAAGAAGGATAAGCAAAAAGAAAGAAAACAAGATGAGGAGACGGATACCTCGCCCCAGAAGCATTGAAAATGTCCGCCCAGTGTCAGGATCAAAGAACTCCGTCGTGAAATCTCGGGCGAAGTCAGCGTAGGTGAAGTCCGGCCTGTAGTTCTCCACATGAAAGCACAATATCCTTGTGGGGTTGTGGCCCCTTCCACCAATACCAGAACCAGGCGTTGACATAGCTGGGCACAGAGAAACCCCCCAGTGGATGAAGATGCGATCTTGGAGTCGTCATACCAGGCGGGCAATGGTCTGGAATCCAGGGACTTCCAGTCTGGCGAGTAGCGGACACCGTCTGTGAGGAGCGGCAGGTCAGAGCCAGGACCAAGCAAACTGCCAGCGCAGGCCTAGCGGATGCCAGGTGGAATACCTCCATGTTTATTAGTACTGGTCTGGGAAATGTCAATGGACTGTACCAAAGAAATAAAGCCACCAAGAGAGACACAATCAGTCTGGTTGTGATCTGATGTGAAATAGTTGCGAAGTCGACTACAGGTGGAAATCTAAACAGATTTGAAAAATTATTGATAAAGCTCTGCCAAAAAAACCATAGACGAACAAATCACAAACAAAAACACATGTGTTTAGCCTCTTAGGTTTCTGCAGGCAAAACACACAACCCTCAGGACAACGAGAATGAACAAGCAATCATTTATTTCCATCCAATTCGGCGCAATTCAACGCCTATCTTGCGTCGAATCGGATGAGATAAGTGATAGCTGCTCGCTCTTCGTTTTTGTTGTCCCCAGTGTTGCGCATCCTGCTAAAGAAGGCCTGATCGGTCCAAACACGTCGCGTTTTGTCTTGTGGTTCATTTGTCTGCATTTTTAGGCAGAGCTTCATCAGCAATTTTTCAATCCGATTGTAGAAAGTTCACAGTTTCTGTTGTGTTTATCACAATAAACAAGGCAGCAAGCAACAATCAGTGAGAATGGGGGGAGGGGGGGGGGGGGGAGGTCACATGCCTCAGGCTTTCATCATCCCCCCTGGAACAGTTCTCCAGTTTCCTCGCTTACTTACACCCTGCTCTCCAGATGACACACAGCTTCTGGAAAAACAAGAACAAAACAAAAAAATGCACATTAATATCATCATTCAACTTTTTTTTTCTCTTTTACTTCTGTTTGGCTGGGGGTGATTTTGTATCGTTGCTTGTTGGTTGGCTTTTTGTTGTTGCTGTTGTTGTTTCTGTTGTCTGTTTTGATCGGGTGGTGAAGTGGGAGTGGGATGAGGAGGAGGAAAGGTATTGCTGGAAAAAAAAATTGAAGGGGGTCTGCAGGGGATAGGGGGGGGGGGGGGGGGGGGGGGGCGGAAGGCAGAGTTGGGAGAGCGAGAGTGAACTGTCTTAGGAGCTGACACTGTGACAGCATCTCTGGATGAAGCTAAGCTTGGGAGGATCTAACAAGGAGGGGCCACTGGGACAGCGAACTGAGTATGATAAGCGCTGGGTCTCAATCATTCTGCTGTGTGGCTTTACTGTTCATACAGGAAACTGTGAATGACATACATGACTGCATGGTGAGCTTAAATGAGCGGGTGGGTTTTATGTGTGGTTCTTTGTAAGAGTGAGAGAGTGAGAAAGAAAGAGAGAGAGAGAGAGAGAGAGAGAGAGGAGAGAGGAGGGGAGAGAGAGAGAGAGGGAGAGAGAGAGAGAGGAGAGAGGAGGAGTAGAGAGAAGAGAGGTGTGTGTGTGCGTGTGCGTTGTGTGGTGTGTGTGTGTGTGTCTGTGTCAGCGTGTGTGCTTCTATGTGTGCCATGCTTCACGACACATCCTTGTTAAAGACTGGTTGAAAAAAAGGGGGGGAGTTTTTAAACAAGAATTCTAATTTCTACAGGAAAAAGAAACATGAAACAGGTGTACGTGTGGTCAGAAACTCAAACAATATAAAAGTCTGAAGCATTACTAAATACAGAGAAACGCATTTATGCTAAGACATATATCCCATTACTTATCATGTTTCCATGTAATTATGTGATATTACTGATGCACCAATATAGGAAATAGCATGTCAAATATTCACACCCAATTTTATGGTTATGCATCACAAACCAAAACTCATGAATGTGTGAGAAATTATCGTAACTCAAAAAAATGGATGGCGTGTTAGTTTCCTCTCAGGAAAAATTTAAGTTAGGCACATTGTCTTAAAACGGTTCGCATTAGATCTATTTTCAGAATATGTGTATAGGTGTGCTCGCCGAAAGTTTGGGATGATGAGGAGCCAACTTGTTCTTTTGTGCATCTCTCTCTCTCTCTCTCTCTCTATTTTATACATATATATATATGTTAAAAGGTAAGGTTTAAAACTATTTTTTAAACCTTACCTTTTAACAAATGTTGCTCCCAATCCGGTTGAGCATTTTAAAAAAATCTCTGCTGGTATTTATACCATTGTCTATATTATATATATATATATATATATATATATATATATATTATATTATATATATATTCAATTATAAACAAAGCTTGCTCTTATGTCTTAGATTGAAGAAATAGGGGGAGATAAGCATTCCTATCTGCAGTGGTAGTTAATACTGCCTAACTAACAGTATGTGCTCAAATGGGTGGATGGGGAAAAAATAAAATAAATGCTTCTCAAAATGAGCCTTCAGCAAGCTTATAATCTCCAATAGGGGAGGAAACTCACTAACATATAACTCCTGGTCATATACCGATATTTCGAAACTTAGTTGTTTCTCCTCAGTGACTGTGGAAAGTGGTAATTTGACTGCTCTGCCTTTTCAGTTTTAAGAAGAATGCTATCCCAGAAAAGGCTGGTGTGCAATACCGTTGTATGTTTGTTGAGTTTTCAAAAAACCAACCAAAGGTGCCACCTAAGAAGCAAAAGAAATCATGAAAGAACAAAGCTACATTTTCTTGTGAAAAGTAGAAAATATAAAAAGATAACCTCTTAAGACACAAGTGCTGAGGGCCAGTCCGCAAGGGACTAAATTACTACAAACTAATAAATTCCAAGGATAAGTACCGAGCACCATTCCAGCAACACCAAGCTGCTCTGTATATATATATATATATATATATATATATATATATATATATATATATATATATATATTATATATATACTGCCACTCCCATGTGGGTCTATACAGCCACAGCAGACGCTGTATGACCAAAGGAAACATTTGTAAAGGGCGCAAATCCATCGTCTCCCGAGACTAACGGATGCCAACAATATATATATATATATATATATTCAATTATAAAACAAAGCTTGCTCTTAAGTCTTAGATTGAAGAAATAGGGGGAGATAGCATTCATCTCTGCAGTGGTAGATAATTCTGCCAAATAACAGTATGTGCTCGAGTGGGTGAATGGGGAATAATAAATGCTTCTCAAAATGAGCCTTCAGCAAACTTATAGTCTCCGAAGGGGAGACAATCTCCAATAGGGAGGAAACTCACTAACATAAAAACTCCTGGTCAGATACCGGTATTTCAAAACCCGATTGTTCCTCCTCAGTGACACGGAAAGTGGTAACTTCACTCCTCTGCCTTTTCGGTTTTATTAAGAAGAATGCTATCCCAGAAAAAAAGCTGGTGTGCAATACCGTAGTATGTTTGTTGAGTTTTCAAAAAACCAACCAAAGGAGCCACCTAAGAAGCAAAAGAAAAAATATATATATATCTTTATTTTATTGGGTTTATATATATATATATACCACATAAAAATAAAGATAAAAACAACAGACTCATAACATTCTTCCCAATATTTCGACCAAAGCAGTCTTCCTCAGGGGACTTTGTGACAAGAATGAGGACAGGCATGAAGTCATTCAACTGCTGAAAACAATTCACAGATGTTCTCACATCCCCAAACTGTTCTCTTTTTCCCTCCCTCTTCACCCTGCACCCCATGGACCCCCGTCCACCATCCCACCAACGCCCGCATCCCGTGAAGAGACATCTTCACACATGCAAAAATACAAAAAGAAATAAAACATTTTGATGCACGCCCCCTCAAACACCATACAATCACGAAAGTGGAAAGGCATGCCAGAATGTACACACATAGCAAACGGAAGACAGCAATCCAAAAGCAACTCACATACACACACACATATATATATATATATATATATTATATATATATATATATATATATATATATATATATATATATATATATATCAGCTGTTCCTGCTCTTCCCAATGTTCTCTCTATAAGAATGCCATGTGACAGCATCAAGCCATAGGGGAGCTGCCAAAGACTGCCCTTGAGAGTGCCAACCATTGACATGACAAATGAGCTTACAGTTATGAGAGCTGCTGAACAAACCACCAGGATTTTGCCAAAGAACAGACAGCCACAGTGTCAAGCATTCATGATTCAATCATGCTGTTTACTCTGGAAGTTTGTGATATGGAAACTGTGTGAAATATGGAAACGGGACCAAAACCAGCTTAACTGTCAAAACCGACTAGTCACAGCATATTTGTCATGACAAATATTAGAGATGATCAGTGATAAAACCACACAAGGCATTCTTCTATTCCATTCCTAGGTCGATGAGACTTGCATTTTAGGCCTTCTTCTTCCTTAAAAGCTGGTGCACTCCAAAATGAGGTCACCAGCATGCATGTTAAAAAAAAGAGAATACGACTCAGCCTGTTGGCCCCTGGAGCAAAATTGGCAACAAGGGGTCACACATGATATTAAAAAGGTTAAAAGCAATGGCCAGGTTAAGGCCTAGGTAACCATAAAATATATGGGGAAGTTAAAATAGCAAAGTCAATCAATATGCAGATCTCAAGATTGTCTTATCAATTTGATTTTTAAAAGAGACTGCATTTGTGGCAATCTTGATGGCACCCGGCAGCGAGTTCCACAGCCTTACAGAACTAGGATATAAATGAATGTAAATGGCTGTACAATATTTGATGCTGGTATGGCATAAGATTGACCGCCACTCCTGGTGTTACTTTAAACCATTGCATTGCATTGCATTATACCATTTTCTTTGCCCCCTCCCCTGCATAGCATTTTCCACAGATCCATTCGATCCCTTCCGACTCCGTGTTCTCGCTCAGATAGTGGAACTCCTGGTCTGTGAGTGAAGTACATTTTCTGTGACACCACTGTTTGCAATTATGACACTGGACGCTCATTTGGTTTTCTACCCCCCACCTCACATTTCGGACAAATGAAGAATTTTGCCCTCTCCTCCAATGCACTTCAACCTTCAGGGTTGTTTTTTTTCTGTCTCTTTGACAGTTCTCCTGTCTTTCTCACTCCCACCTGTCGATCCTCTAGTGCTAGTCCCCCCCCCCCCCCCCCCCCCCCCCTCTCCCCCCAGAATTTTTTGACATTGTTAAGGAACAATCATCTTTTGGTTTGTGCGTTTCCAGCACAATTTTGCTTGTTAAAACGGTTTTTTTCATGTCCGTGGGCCCAAAAAATTCTTTTTTTTAAAAACTAAAAAGAAATATGACTAGATCAAAAAAATGCTGAGCTAGCCTTGCCCTTGATCCGTGGGTTTTAGTCGGGTTTCGAATTCAGGCGTTTTCAATTACAAGCCCCGTTTATTGTGCCGCTTGGCTTAAGTCAGTGAAGAAAAAAAGCGAAAAATGCAAGCCTGCTTTACTTGATTGACTTGACTTGTTTAAAATTTTGGGGCCCCTTTTTGGGGCCTGTTGGGGTCCTAGCTTACTGGTTTAAAGTTTTTACATGGTGGGAATACTGTCCCAACTTAAAGTCAGCCCTTCGGGCTGTAAACTACTTTGTTTTTTTCCATTTTGGGTCCCTTCTTTGAAAGCATTCATAAAGGGGGCAGACCACCGTGTCGGGCAAACGTTCCATGGAGACCACTCTGGGGGAAAAAAAAAAATTTGATCCGATTTTATTCTGGTCTCTGCTTCCTTTCAAAGAACCCCCCTGGGGGTCAGTGGTAGTAGTAATTTGAAACAGGACACTTACTTTGTAGTAGCCTTCAAAATTTAAAGACTTCAATAATATCGCCTTGGACTCTGGCAAAGCTTGGTAGTTTTTAGTCCCTTTTTGTCTCTCCGAGTAAGGCCTGTTTTTTCAAATGACTGAGGATTTGGGTTTTGCTGGGCCTGCACATCTTCTATTTCTCGGAAAAAGCGTTTTTGGTATGGCTGCCAGACAAAATCCCCAACCCCAAACAGGGGGACAAAAGATTTTTTGAACAAGGGCTGAAAGTCTGTTCTGAAAGATAACAAAGGCCCTCCGAATAAACCCCCATTTTTTTTTTGGCTTTGGCTGTGATTGGGCCCACTGATCTTTAAATTGAGGTTTTCATCTATTTTCCCCGATCTCTTTCCGTTTGCTCTCGGCCGGTTGTTGTACTCCGCTCTCCTTCTTCAGTTTTTCCTTTCTGTGTTGATGCTGCTGATTTTTTTTCCCTAGTTTCAGAAACTGCATTTTTGTGGAGGGAAATTTTACTCCCATTTGTCTGCCCAATTTTTGGATTCATCCAGCAGCTTGCGCCCTTGGCTCCCTCCAGTATCTGTTCTTGTAAATACTTAGTATCATCTGCAAAATCTTTACAGAAGTCTTGGACTTTTGTGGTAGGTATTTATAAACATGACAAGGGAGTGGTCCAAAAAAGCTCCCTTGAGGAATGCCACTTGCACTTCGGCTTCTTGTGATTTCACCCCTTTGCTACAACATTCTGCCTTCTGCGGTTTAAAAAATCTTTGATCCATTTTCAAGGCTTTTTCAATATTCCAAATGTGAAAACTTTGCTGGGGAGTCACGGGGTGGTCGGTTGAAGGCTTTCTGGTAACCTGTATAGATATAACACTACCTCCCTCATCAATAATGCTGTCCGGGCATCCTGACTTCAACAATTGTGTAATACACGCCCCTTCCTGGAAAAAAAACCATTTTGGTTTTGGGGACTAATCAGGGTTTTTCTGTAAATATCCATTACTTGCTTTCAAACGATCTTCTCCATTCCCTTACGACACACAGGCAGGTTACGGTCATAATTGTTGGATTCTTCTCCTTTCTTGAAAATGGGTTTGGGGCATTTCCCTTTTTTCCAACCTTAGGAACTTGCCTGTGTCTACAGATAAACGAAAGAGTGCCAGTGGTTGAGCGTTCGGCAGCGGGCTTCCCAAAAAAGCTAGGTGGTTACCATCTGGCCCTGGGGTTTTCCCTTTTTTGGAGTTTCGAGCATTTACGGACCATTTCGGGTTTAAATCGGATATTTTGGATGCTTCCCAAATCAACATTGGTGATCTGGGAGTGGTCTTTTGTTTTAAATGGTAAAGACACTTGAAAAAAAATGATTTAAAAATTTCTCTCTTTTTCCTTTTTTTGGTCTTTGAACCTCGGCCTTTTTCAGATCTGTTTTTCCTGGTCTTATTTTTTTGACTTCCAATTTCCCCAAAAGATTTGGGTTTGTCTTTCTTCTTCTGCACTTTGCTTTCCCCAAGTTTTTTGGCCCTACGACTTTCCCTTTTCTTGCTCTTTTTCTCTGTTTTATAGTCTGGTATTCTTTCCCGGCTTTTGTTCCTTCCATCTTCTGAGAGCATGCTTTTCCCTGAGATTTCTGTCCCCTTGTCCATCCGTTCTTCCCTTCTTGCCGAGCGCTTGTTAATGGCGTCGACTTTTCAATTGCTTATAGATGTGGGTTTGATTTCCCCATTTTTCATTGCTATAATTTTTTTGTTTTTTCCCACTCAATGGAAGAAAATTTCATTTTAAGTTTGTCACACGGTTTTTTGAAAATTGTATCTTGGGGCTTGACGAGTACTTTCAAAAGAGCGGTTTAAAGTTTGATGAGAAGGGAAAAGTGGTCACTCTTTCCAAGCCCGTTTCCCGTTCTAATTTCATTGACTGCATCTCTGTTGGTAAAAACAAGTCCAGCGTATTGGTCTTTTCCCTTCTGTATCTTGTTGGTTCTTTCTGGTGCGCAAAAAAAAAGCACCCTTGGTTGCTCTCAAAAAACGTTGCTTTGACCAGGCCCGCATCACTTCTTTCAAATTTTCCCAGTCAATCTCTGGGGAAATTGAAGTCCCCCATTAAAGTACATGAGCAGCTTTGTGGTCTCCTATTTTTAAAATAAATCATTTAACTTTTCTGATTTTTCAAAATGTACATTAGGGCTTCTGTAAATGGGCCAAAGAGGAATTGTTCCCGTTTTCTTGTTGGGATTCAACAAATATATGCTCTGAGAAAATGCTTACAATTTTATCACATGTTTAGGCTTGAGCTCACTCCCACATATGTGCAATACCCTGCCTTCTTCATTCAGATTTTGAAAAAACTGAAATATCAATGTTATTTTTACACTCCTCTATATGATTCTTGGTCTTGGGGTTTTTTTTCCCTTATCCCAATTTATCTGGTTTATGTATTTCAAACAGGCCAAAATTTTCAGTACGTTTATTAGAACTGGTCTGTGTTGGTTTTTATAACAGAACAATTTTTCAAAAAATTTTCCTTTCTTAAAAAAGTATTGGAAGAAATTGTTTGAACTTTAAATTTGACAAACTTTTTCAGTCATTCCATGTTTTTTTCAAAGTTTCCCCCTCGGGTTCCCCTGGGGACCCGCCGACTGATACTTTCCCTTTTTTTCCCTTTAGGGGGCATTTTGGCCCCCGATGCCCCCTGATTCTCCCGTTTTTCTTTTTTAGTTCCTGGGACAGTGCTCTTCTTCTTTCTCTCCTGTGGGGTTAATCTTTTCGGAAACATCCGACTTAGATTTTACTGTCTGTTCCCCTGCTTTCCCCTTTTCTTCCGGACCTTTATTGGGTTTATTTGCATGTGCTTGTACTTCTTTTTGCTTTTAGGGGACGCCACCTCGACATGTCATGTCCTTCCACAAAACCCGCCCCTTGAAATATAAATAAAATCACGAATTCACTTCGTCATCACTACATGAACTTTACCACACGGGGAAAAAAGTAACCCAGGAATGAAGTAAAAGGGACAGACAACCCACACCTAACAAATTTTAAGCTAACTAGGTAGACAGTAATATCGGAAGGTTGGTTTAAAAAAAAAAAAAAAAAACTCTCACTGCCAACAACAAACAAAGCCGTGACTGACACTCACCACCAAAATCCGCAGGCCTTTTCCCCGCCTCACTCACACGGGGGTTTTAACCATGCGGAAGGAATCACCTAGTAAACTACATTCAGTTAAGTTTTTTGAACAGGGGGGGACCCAAAACTTTGGTTATTTTTTTTGCTCCCGGGGGGGGACGGCCGAGAGGGGAAATTTGGGGGGGGTGGGGGAGGGGGGGGTGCTTTCCCTTTACATATCCTTTTTCTTCTTCTTCTTTTTCTTCTTTTTTTTTCTTCTTCCTTGAGTGTCCACAACACAATTGATTTTCTGACACTTAGCCACCTGGTTAACACACAAAAAAATAAACAAAAAAAAAAAGGGAAGGAACAAGAAAAAAAGAAGAAAAAAAGGAATTTAAAAAAAAAAAAAAGACAGCGGAAGCAAAAGTCTGGTCTGGTTTGGGAGTGCGCCGGGAAACCCTAAACTTGGTGATTGTGGGGGTTTGAATCTCCGCCGGGCCGTTTCGGTACAGGGGGAATTTTTTCCCCCGGGTTAACACTGGGGTTCTACCCCTTTCCTTTAAATCCTTCGAATGAGACTGTAAAAAGGGTTCCGTGTGTGAAGCACGCATAACATCTTGCCACAGCAAAACCCCCCACCCCTTCGGAAGGGAAAGGGCCCGTTTGGCCGTTGGTATGAATACACTTACCCCTGCATTTCATCTGCATGAAAAAACGAAAGAAAAAAGTTGTAAAAACTGAAAGAAGATATTGACTGAAGCACAAGAAACGACTGAATGAAAACGCCAGCAGGCAGCTCTTCAGTCGGGCCCCGGTTACACCCCTTGTGTAAATGAGGATCGGATTGTGAAGCGCTTAGGCTTTTCTCTGGCTGGGGATAGGGGCCCTTTTAAGTACCTTTTAAAAAAAAAAAAAATAAAAAAAGGAACTTGCGGCTTATTTTAAGTTCCCTACCCTGAATCGTCTTGGATTAAAAACCAGATTGCACAGATTCAAGGGGCCCACCACTGATCTCCCCCCCCCCCCCCCCCCCCCCCCCCCCCCCCCCCTATTCACAACATGCAATTGAGGGGGTTTTTTTCTTTTCTTTTTTTTTTTTTTCTTTTTTTGGGGGGAAAAAGGGGGGGGGGGGGGGGTCCCAAAAATTGCCCCAAATATTCAGGCCTTCTTTCCCCGAGCAAAACCCTTTAAACTTTTCCCAAAACCTATCCCCATTTTCCCCCTCCCCGTCCCCCCTCTCTTTAGCCCAAAATGATCATGTCCCATGCAACAAAGCATCCAAGGCTTAACTTTCAATACATCACTTCCAAATTTTGAACACAGAAACTTTTGTTTGGTGGAGGGACGATTATGCGTCCACTCACAAATCTTTCCCAGGGGAAACTAAAGAGAGAGAGAGAGAGAGAGGAGAGAGAAAAAGGGGGAGGGGAGAGAGGAGGAAAAGGGGAAGGGGGGGGGGAGGGAGGTGGGGATGGGGGGGGGATTTTCCCCCCCACTATCAAGGACGAAATATTCATAAGCTTTGCCCCAAAACGGTGTGGAGAGAGAGGGGGGGGGTGGGGGGGGGAAGGAGACAGCGGGGGGCGGGGGGAAGGGGGGGGGGGGGGTGGGTGGAGAAAAAAAGAAAGAAAGAAAAAAAAAGGGGGTGTGAAATTGTGGGGCCGGAAAAAAGCGGGGTATATGGTAACTTAGAGCATTAAAATTGTTCCCTAATGATTTAGGACATTGGATTAACAAAAATTGTAGTGACATGCACCCCTTCCCCACTACTCGATATCTTGAAAGAGTGTGTTTGATCAAAAAATGGAAGATGATAACTTGATACCCGACGACTAAAAACTATAAAAATCAAACCCGGCCAATCTTAAAAGAAATTAAAAAAAAAAAAAAAAAAAAAAAAAGGGAAACGGACATTAAAATGATCACAGCAGCACAGATTGTAGACTTCAGACAGTTACTTGTAAAGCTTGTGCTTCATGACAGTTTTTTGTAAAATGAAAAAGGGGTGAACTAAAACGTTTGATTTCCAAAACTTATAATATTCAAAACCCGTTTTAAGTAATGCTGGGTTGCACTTGGGTAGCTACTAAAAAAAATGAATATTAACGCAATGCAAATGATGAAACTATCTTTAGGTTGTATAGTCGGATTTTTTTAAAAACCACTTGCAAAGTCCCACTTAAGTTTTCATATAAAAAAAAAGTTTACGAATTTATTTTTTTTTAAATTAAAACTGTTTGCGGCTTTTTTTTTTCCTTCACAAAATTTTAGTATGCAAGAAACAGGTAAAGCAAAATCAGAAAAACCACAGGTGCCTCCCCGGGGGCTTTTTTTTTTTGCAATTATGACACTGACCTCATTTGGTTTTTTTTTCGGGGGTTTCTCTTTGCAGGGTTTTTTTTCTGTCTTTCGTCCTGTCTTTCTCAGCCCCACCTGTCGATCCTCTAGTGCTAGTCCCCCCCCCCCACCCCCCCCCCCCCCCCCCCCCTCCCCCCCCCCCAGAATTTTTTGACATTGTTAAGGAACAATCATCTTTTGGTTTGTGCGATCCAGCACAATATTGCTTTGTTATAAGGGTTTTTTTTTTTTATGTCCGTGGGCCAAAACTTCTGTTTTAACATAAAAGAAATATGACTAGATCAGTAGAAACAAATGCTGAGCTAGCCTTGACTTGCCCCGTCGGTTTTAGTCTGGTTTCGATATTCAAGGCGCTTTCATATTACGAAGCACCGTTTATTGTGCCGCTCTGAGCTTAAGTCAGTGAAGAATAAACGTCGAAAATGCAAGCCTGCTTTAATTGGAGTTTATTTGCATAGTGCTTGTACTTCTTTTCGCTTTTAGGGGACGACCTACCTCGAAAATGTCATGTCCTTCCAAAAAAACCTCGCCCACTTGAACTACTAAGTAAACATCACGAAATTCACTTCGTCATCACTACGATGCAACTTTACCAACGGAAAGAAGTAACCTTAGAGAGATAGAAGTAAAAGGCACAGACAACCTACACCTAACAATTCTAAGCTAACTAGGTAGACAGTAATAGTCGGAAGGTTGATTTAAAAAAAATAAAAAAATCTCTGCATGCCACACAACAAACAAAGCCTGCTGAACTGACATCTCATCCCTACCACACTCCGCAGCCTTTCCCGCCTCACTCACAAGGGTTGTAACCATGAGGAAGGGACATCACTCTAGTCAAACTACATTCCAGTTAAGTTTCTTGAACAGGGGTGGGACGGCCGAGAGGGAAATTGGAGGGGGTGGGGGAGGGGGGGGGTGCTTCCTTTACATCTTCTTCTTCTTCTTCTTCTTCCTTTGAGTGTCCACAATCAACAATTTGATTTTTTGACACTTAGCCATCTGGTTAAACACACAAACAAATAAACAAAAAAGAAAAGGGAAGGAACAAGAAAAGGAGAAGAAAAAAAGGAATTGAAAAAAAAAAAAAAAAAAGACAGCGAAAGACAATGTAGCTGGTCTGGTTGGTAGTGCGCCGGATCGTAATCTTGGTGATTGTGGGTTCGAATCTCCGCCGGGCCGTTTCGGTAAGGGGATTTTCCCTCGGAGGTTAAACTGGTTCTGACTCCATTTCCCATACAGTCCTTCGAATGAGACTGTTAACGAGGTTCCGTGTGCGAACGCACGCATAACATTTGCACACACGTCAAATCCATCACCAACTTTCGGAAGGGAAGGCCAGTTGGCCGTTGGTATGAATGACACGTTACACATAGCATGCACTCTGCATGAAAAATCGAAAGAATGAAAGAGTTGTAAAAATGAATGAACGATATTGACTGAATGACACAAGAAAAAGACTGAATGAAACGCCAGCAGGCAGCTCTTCAGTCGGCCCAGGTTTGCAGCCCGTTGTGTAAATGAGGATGCGGATTGTGAAGCGCTTAGAGCTTAGTCTCTGGTGGTGATAGGCGCTATATAAGTACTCTCTTAAAAAAAAAAAACATAAAAAAAAAGGAACTATGCGGCTTATTAGCATAGTTCCCTACCATGAATACGTCATTGGTTTAAATCCAGATTGCACAGATTCAGAGCGTCCGCCACTGATCTCCCCCCCCCCCCCCCCCCCCCTATTCACAACATGCATATTGAGGGGTGGGTTTTTTTCTTTTTTTTTTTTTTTCTTTTTTTGTTTGAATAAGGGGGAGGGGGGGGGTCCCCAAACTCTGCCCAAACTATCTCAGGCGCTTCTTTCCCACGAGCAATACTTAATCTTCCAAATCCTATCCGCATTCCCCATCCCGTCCTCCTCTCTTCAGCCTAACTGATCAGTGTCCCATGCAACAAAGCATCCAACGGCTTTAACTTTCAATACATCAGCTTCCAACTTTTGAACACAGAAACTTTTGTTTAGGTGGAGGGACGATTGATGCGTCCACTCACAAATCTTTCCAGGAGAAACTCAAAGAGAGAGAGAGAGAGAGAGAGAGAGAGAGAGAGAGAGAGAGAGAGAGAGAGGAGAGAGGGGGGGGGAGGGAGGTGGGGATGGGGGGGGGGATTCCCCCTCACTATCAAGGACAGAAATATTCATAATGCTTTGCCCCAAAACGGTGTGGAGAGAGAGGGGAGGGGGTGGGGAGGGGGAAGGAGACAGCGGGGAACGAGGGGAAGAGGGGGGGGGGGGGTGTGTCTC
>JAFLJL010014364.1:0-15000 GCA_018398815.1 Conus ventricosus | reverse complement strand
TGTACAAGTAGTCTGGGCTAGTACCAACACCACAAAAGGGAGAATCAGGACTCCAAAAGCACCCGCAACATTCTTCACGGCAGGAGGCAGCAAATCATGGCCAAGAACAACAGTGCCACTCGAAACATGCAGGCAGAGTCTGCTGGATGGGGCAGATGACTGGGAGTGCACTGCAGACCTCCAAGAATGGAAGAGTCACCCAAAGATCATCAGCAAGAGTGGCATGAGACCAGACATAGTAGTCCACTCTAAGTCAACCAAGCAGCTGATCATGATCGAGCTCACAGTGCCATATGAGAACAGAATGGAGGCAGCTCAAATCTACAAGACTGAAAAGTATGCTGATCTGGCAAACAGCCTGAGGAGAGAAGGCTATCAGGTCAAAGTCCTCACTGCAGAAATTGGAGCTGGGGGATTTGTAGGAACGTCTGCATACAGCCTCATGAAACAGCTCTCAGTTGCAGGGAAGGAAAAAACCAGAGCCCTGAAAGCAATGGCAGAAGCGGCAGAGAGGTGTTCAAGCTGGATCTGGTCAAGGAGGAACAAAAGTGAACTTCATAAGGCTTAATTTCCCTACAGATATCAGGTGTCCCTGTGGCTCAGTGGTTAAAGCGCGAGTCATTAAGTAGAAACTGAGCATGTCCAGAGGGTCATGGGTTCGAATCCCAGCCATGGCTCGTCCCAAGATGGGGAAAAAAAAAAGGGGGCAGCAGAGGGACATCCGGAGTCATGAACCGGGTGTGGCCCAACCCCCCTAGAGTGTCAGGAGATAAGGGCCGAAACACTTGCTTGAAGGGGGCTTCTCTTCTGAGGACTCTCTGCTGCCACGCTCTCCACGAGTTTCTTTCTACTGATGCATGGGTAAACCATTGACTTCCGGGAATAGGCCGGAGGACGTCCGGGAAAGACCGGAGGACACTGGGAAAGACCAGAACCAAGGGCTCTGTGGACTGGCTCCCCACTTTGCCTTAAACATGTGGCTACTAAAAATAAAAGGAAAAGATGCTCCCAGGATTCACCGAAAGGGGGAGAGAATGATGAATCCATCGGTGCTCAACCAATCACGACTGCAAATCCTAAACGGACTATGAACATGGACCAAATGGAATATCCATGTGTCTGTGGAAAGCGTTTCGCTACCACCCGTGGCATGAAGATCCACAGAACAAAGATGGGATGTGTGAAGACTCATCTGAATGAGCAGCAGCGCACTGCATCAGCAGATAAGACGTCGGAAGACCAAGGCCAGGATTTAAACCACAGTGCCAAGGACATCACGCTGTTGGTTCGGATGAGGAATTTGCACAGGCCCTCGATGCCAGGCGCCTGAAACTCAACCTGCCACGAGCAAACGAAACTGAAGATTGGGAGAAAACTGGATGCAAAAATCGTCCAAAGACTCGATGCACTGATAGGGAAAAGCACCCTGGAACACAAACTAGCCACATATGGGGACATTGTGTATGCCACATGCAGAGACGCCTATGGAGTAAAACTACCCAAAGAGAAAACACCTCCAAAGAAATCCAGACGCCAAGAAAAGATGGACAAGATCAGAGTCCAAAAGAACAACCTCAAGAAGCAAATGAAGACCGCACTGCCAGCTGAAAAACAAGGCTTGGAAAAACTGTGGGAAGACCTGAAAGAAAAACACAGCGCCCTCAGCAAAGCGGAATCTGCGAGGAAGAGGAAGAGCAAAAAGAAGAAGACACAAGAGCGCTTCTTCAGAGACCCCTTCCAGTTTGCCAGAACACTGTTTGAGCAGCCAAAATCTGGGACCCTAAGTGTGGACAAAGGAGTTCTTGAGCAGCATCTGAGGAAAACATACTCTGACTCACAGAGCAAAGCACCACTCGACATTCAAGGTCTGGTGTGTCCAACCAACCCTGAGGAACAGTTCAATGGCAAGCCTCAACGTTGGCGGAAATCAAGAAGGTGGTCGACAAAGCCAGAGCCAAATCATCACCAGGGCCAAACGGAATACCTTACCAGCTTTACAAGAAATGTCCCAAGGTGCTGGAGTGGCTCCACAGGCTGCTGCGATCGGCTTGGAGAAACCAGAAGATCAGCGGCCAGTGGATGACGGCAGATGGTGTGTACATCCCCAAAGAGCAAAACTCAAGTGACATCAGTCACTTCAGGCCAATATCACTACTGAACGTCGAAGGGAAAATCTTCTTCTCTGTCATGGCAGCAAGGCTGACCAAGTACCTGATGGAAAACAAGTACTTGGATGTGTCAGTCCAGAAAGGTGGCATCCCAGGCGTGGCTGGCTGTGTAGAACACGCCACAATGATCTGGGACGCAATCCAAAAAAGCAAAAACAGAAAAGAGAGACCTGGACGTAGTGTGGCTTGATCTGGCAAACGCATATGGATCTGTGCCCCATGAGATGATACAGTTGGCTCTTGAGATGTACCATGTGCCAAAGAACATCCGCGACATGCTCAAGAAGTACTTCAATGGCTTCTCAATGCGGTTCTCTACCAAGGAGTACACAACTGATTGGATCAACTTGGAAGTGGGCATTGCAATGGGCTGTGCAATTTCCCCGATACTGTTCGCGCTGGCAATGGAACTCATCTTGAAAGCAGCAAATAACAACGCGAGACAAACAGACCTTGGCGATGGATACAAGATGCCTCCTCTCAAGGCCTTCATGGATGACACTACAGTGATTTCATCCAGAGAAGACGAGACACGTCATGTGCTGGAGAGGCTGGACGACATAGTTGCCTCATCCAGAATGAAGTTCAAGCCAAAGAAATCACGGAGTCTCTCACTGAGGAAAGGAAAAGTGGCCGAATCTGTGGTCTTCAGTGTTGCCAACCAGGCCATTCCAACAGTCAAGAAGAGCCAGTCAAGAGCCTTGGAAGATGGTATGATGATACGCTGAAAGACACACAAAGAGCAAAAGAAACCAAGCAGATGGCGGAAGAAGGCTTGGAGACCATTGACCAGTGTGGGCTCCCTGGCAAATACAAGGTCTGGTGTCTGCAATTCATGCTGATACCAAAGCTCCTATGGCCTCTGATGATATACGACATCTGCACCAGCACAGTGGGGGCAATGGAAGCCAAAATCAACAAGTTCACAAGGAAATGGCTTGGTGTCCCACCCTGTCTGACTGACATCGCGCTGTACTGTCGCCAAGCAAAGCTCAAACTACCACTGAAATCCATCCTGGAGGAATACAAAGCAGGGAAGATCAGACTTCAAAGCATGCTGGAGGACTCAGGAGACAAGGTGGTAGAAGCAATCAAGCCCCAGCTGAAGACAGGCAGAAAATGGAAAGTTCAAGAGGCGATGGATTCTGCAAAAGAAAGTCTCAAGATCAGAGAAATAACAGGACACACACAGACCAACAGACAAGGACTGGGGTGACCAAAACTGAATGGTGGTCAAAGGCCAAAGGAAAAGCCAAAAGAGACATGCTGATTCAGGAGATGAGAAAAGAAGAAGACCAAAAAAGACTCCAAAAAACAGTCCAGCAGAGCCAGCAAGGGCAATGGACAACGTGGGAGAATGCACTCCAAAGAAGTCTAACTTCGAATGACATTTGGCACATGGCCCCTCTCAGGATCAGCTTCATTCTCAGATCTGCATATGACCTTCTGCCCTCAAATGCAAACCTGGTGAAGTGGGGGAAAACAGACGATCCTGCATGCCCCCTCTGCCATGATAAACAAACAGTGGAGCATGTTCTAAGCTCATGTAAAGTAGCCCTGGCTCAAGGAAGGTACACATGGAGGCACAACCAAGTGCTCAAAGAAATTGTACAAGTAGTCTGGGCTAGTACCCAACACCACAAAAGGGAGAATCAGGACTCCAAAAGCACCCGCAACATTCTTCACGGCAGGAGGCAGCAAATCATGGCCAAGAACAACAGTGCCACTCGAAACATGCAGGCAGAGTCTGCTGGATGGGGCAGATGACTGGGAGTGCACTGCAGACCTCCAAGAATGGAAGAGTCACCCAGAGATCATCAGCAAGAGTGGCATGAGACCAGACATAGTAGTCCACTCTAAGTCAACCACGCAGCTGATCATGATCGAGCTCACAGTGCCATATGAGAACAGAATGGAGGCAGCTCAACTACAAGACTGAAAAGTATGCTGATCTGGCAAACAGCCTGAGGAGAGAAGGCTATCAGGCAGGTCAAAGTCCTCACTGCAGAAATTGGAGCTAGGGGATTTGTAGGAACGTCTGCATACAGCCTCATGAAACAGCTCTCAGTTGCAGGGAAGGAAAAAACCAGAGCCCTGAAAGCAATGGCAGAAGTGGCAGAGAGGTGTTCAAGCTGGATCTGGTCAAGGAGGAACAAAAGTGAACTTCATAAGGCTTAATTTCCCTACAGATATCAGGTGTCCCTGTGGCTCAGTGGTTAAAGCGCGAGTCATTAAGTAGAAACTGAGCATGTCCAGAGGGTCATGGGTTCGAATCCCAGCCATGGCTCGTCCCAAGATGGGGGAAAAAAAAAAAGGGGCAGCAGAGGGACATCCGGAGTCATGAACCGGGTGTGGCCCAACCCCCCTAGAGTGTCAGGAGATAAGGGCCGAAACACTTGCTTGAAGGGGGCTTCTCTTCTGAGGACTCTCTGCTGCCACGCTCTCCACGAGTTTCTTTCTACTTATTTTGTTATGTAAATTGCTTTGATTTTGTATGTTTAACAGATTAATTGTTCAACAATAAATTTGATTCCCCTGGTGAATTTGCTGACTACAACTGATTTCGCGTGCCTCACATTAAAAAAAATTAAAAAAATTTTTCCACAGAAGTGAATCTGTTTCCACCTCTTGAAACTGCACAGTTTTTTCATTGCCTCAACCGTCTCCTCGACCTCTGACCTGTGCATGTATTATTCGCCATTCTCCTCACGCGTGCAAGACTGAATCAGTCACGTTACTGGAGCAAAATGACAACAATGAAATTCGCGAGCCCTTCAACTGCAGCTCGCGTGGCGTGTGGAACATCTGTCACCACGAAGCACGTACTCGTTCCTGTGGTGATGCCACTCATTTACACATAGTACGTGTGTAGACAGGACAGGGGGAGTGATGGGAGACAACTGCGCCATCTCTATGATCGACTATTCTGGCATTGTGTCACGGTGGAGTACGTGTAAACGGCTACCTGCATCAATCACAGTAACCCGGCTCAAGTCTGAAAGTCTGGATGCACGCGCATGTGTGTGTGTGTGTGTGTGTGTGTGTGTGTGGTGTGTGTGGTGGTTGTGTGTGAGCGCGCGCGCACGTGTGTGTGCTGCCTGTGGTGTGTGTGTGTGTGTGTGTGTGTGTGTGTGTGTGTGTGTGTTTATGTAGTTATTATATATATATATATATATATATATATATATATATATATATATATGTTGTGTGTGTGTGTGTGTGTGTGTGTGTGTCAACCTCGGGGTATGTCAGTGGAGGAAGGACTAGCGCACAGCCCAAACACACTCACAGCTTGCTTACAATCTCATTCATATATCATGCATTCGTCACATCAAACCACTAGTAAAGTCTATAACTTTACTACACATAATCATGGAAGAAAACATCAATGCGCATGGAGTCAAACAACATAAAACATTCTCTCTTTTCTTGAACTTCACAAAACCATTTATCTAAATCATCATAACTAACCCGGTTATAAATAGATTTTCTACTTTACCTGGCCAGGTGATCTTAAACTATTCACGAATCACTGTCTTTTCTTTTCTTTTTTTTTCTTTGTTTCTTTTCACTGTCACTTTCACAAGCACAACACAACTGCTGGCACTGGTCAGGTTGGACTGCTGGGACTGGTCAGGTTGGGCTGCTGGCACTGGTCAGGTTAGACCGCTGGCGTTGGTCAGGTTGGACTGCTGATGAAAGTGGCGCGGCCAAGTATGAGGTCGAACCCGGTTCAGATTGAACAGTGACTATCAGACATCGATCTGTTCTCCTTTCTTTCTTCCTGCATTAACGCATTGCACTCTCTCTCTCTCTCTCTTCTAGTCTGCTCTATCAAATGGACATGGTTGCTTTTCTTTTCTTTTTTTCTTTTCTTTTTTTTTCTCTTCATCAGTTAGCAACTCTCTCTCTCCACATCTCTCCTTAGTCCTTCCTCTGCAGACTCTATCTGGTGCTAATGCTTCAACGCGGTTCTCTTCACTCCCCCTCTCATCTCCCTGCCTTTCTCTCGTGCAGAGCCTACACCCAGAACCTCTTCCTCTCTCTCTGTCTGTCTTCTTTCCTCCTCCTCACCCTCTTATTCTCATCCTATGTGTCAAAGGGTGAGTACCATTGGTCAGTATTTTCCCGCCTTCTACTGAGGTTACCTCCCTCTAATTCCATTGGACATTCAAATCGTCAAGTCACATCTACCGGCCTTGCTCTCTGTGGTGGTCGATGGGTCATTTAATTAATTAGCTTGATTTCACCCCCACCACACAATACCTTCCCCCCTCCTACTTTAGCCGGCAACGTCCGACTTAACTTGTGGGCGCTGGTCTTGCAAATTGGCCGGATCAGTCTGACCCAGGCGCCGAGACCTGTCTGGCCAGACCTATCGAGACGTCGGCCAAGCTACTCAGTCTGTCTGCCGGACCGGTGCTGTCTCCGTGAGCCTCTCCGCTGTGCCTAATTGGCTGACGCGACACCTTAAGGCGCCTGCCTGGACACCAGGATATTTGAGTTGGAGCTTATGTCCAAACTGGCTGGCGACTGACCACGACTTCGGTTTTTCTTTTTCTGTCCGTGACAGTGTGTGTGTGTGTGTGTGTGTGTGTGTGTGTGTGTGTGTGTGTGTGTGTGTGTGTATGTAGATAGCCAGAGAGAAAGATAAATATCTAGCTGAAAAGCTACACACACACACACACACACACACACACACACACACACACACACACACACAACATGTATAGATAGATACGTAGATAAATAAATAAATATATATATATATATATATTTTTTTTTTTTCTTCACTCCTACCTACATACCTCAGTGGCGGCGGGAGCTGTCCAGGATTAGGGGATGGCAATGGATATTTCAAATCATTGAACTCCGACAATCACAATAGGTCAATGTTCGATAATTTAAAATAATCCAGCATGCAATGTTAAGTTCACACGCACGCACGCACGCACGCACACGCACACACACACACACACACACACTTGAAATACACTTTGTATAGCTGCAATTAAAACGTTGCAGAAACTGAGACGAGAGAGAGAGAGAGAGAGAGAGAGAGGGGGGGGGGGGGGGGGGAACTGTCAGACTTTCTGACTGAATGACGTAATAACATACCTTCTCTCCATATTTACTGGACATTAGGCACCGTAAAATGCAGTTACTAAGTCACGATTGTCACAGTATGTACATTAGCAGGTTACACCAACAGCTGGGAGGTTACACCTTTACACATTTAATTTTCCGAAGCAACTTTGACGTCGTTCGTTTCTGCAAACGAAGTCGGAAGAAATTTCAGCGAGATTGAGCTGATCAACGTTGTGTTTGAACACATTGTTGTTGTTGTTGTCGTACCCTGGCTAAAAGACATCTAGGGATCATCCGAACAGCCGAAGTATTTGAACACTTTGGCACAAATGCATCAGCTGGGGATGAGAACATATACGTGTGGGACCGTTTTTGATTACCCGCCACATGGGCAGCCACACTCTGACTTCGGGGATTTGGGAGACTGATAATGTTATGCTAGGAGCTTGTCACGACTGAAGACAATCCCCACATAACTATGCAGAGCATAACAACATTTTGATGTAGCCTTGGTGTTCTGGCCTATGTCAATTGGTCTGACACAGCCTTAAGCCAAGGCGTAACACATGCATAATGAGACAGTTGTTTAGGCGTTCCTGAGCCATAGTGCTACGGAGGTATGTTTGACCCCCTTCAAGGCAGAAAACTGCGTTCAGCTGTTGCAGTTGTAACTGGAATGGTCAAATACAGCCTGATAAGTTTGTCTACCTCACTCAACATTCTTTTAACATTGTCAGAAGCTGTCAGTTCTTCTAGCAGTGCCTCAATATGGAGTTCTTGTTATCCCCCAGAGCATGTGGAAGGATGGCCAACTGTGTTTTGAGTCTGTCCAAGTCAATGTTCGCAGCATATGTGTCTTTGATCTCTTGAGGAATTTCTGGATCTTTCCTGCAGCTCCGTCACCCAAGAGAATTTCAATCTTCTTGGCAACTTCAGACTTTGTTGGTCACATCAGTGCTTTATATGCTCTTTGACGTTGTCTATGGCCTCATAGTACTGCTGTCTGTAATAAGCAGAAAGGTCAGAGTAGCTGTGACCCTGGGAGCCCTCATCAAGTCTTCGTGGAGGCTGTCTCTGTCTAGGAATGCGGGGCTCATCACACACGTTTGCAGCCGTGGTTGAGACGTCGGCAAAAAACGTCTGGAAACTTTTATCCTGGCGCATACTTTCAAGCATTCTCGGACAGAAGTTTGCAGCGTTTGTTGCATCCACACAGACGTTTGTTTCGTTTGAACAGCAGTCGCCAGCTCTTCAATCACAGCAAAGACATCCCGTGAAAGTGAGAGCCCAAGACAGGTGGAGAACTGCTGCATAAGTGCTAGAAGGCAGGATGCCCTCCTGGCAATACTCATCATGTCCTTGTGGAGACTAGTTCAAGTGTTTCTTGCAAAGCCTCATAGTTCTCAATGAGAGATCAAAAGCTCTTTGTTCGAATAGTCCACCTTGTTGGACACAGTGGTTTAATGGACGGTCTGCACGAAGTTGATGTTTCATGTTGGATGTTTTCAAAAAGGATCTGCCGTTTTGGTGATAATTTGATAAACTGAATGACCTCTGTGGCAAGTCAAGGGCATCTCTTATTACTTTGACCTTTCTGGAAGCCTCTTGTAACACAAGATTGACCGAGTGTGCCAAACAGTGTACGGACACTGCTGACGGGACCTCATCTTTGAACCGTTTTGCAACTCCTGAAACGTGACCCTGAAAATTACTGGCCCCGTCGTAGGCCTGACCCCTACACTTCTACACTGGCAAGTCCAGCCTGATCAAGCAAACCTTTAGCGCATTAAAAAAAATTGTCTCAGCACAGGTATTGTCAACATGCACCAGTCCCACAGGCTCCTCTATGTCTTCAAACTGCTCAGTTACCCATCTTATGCAAATTATAACCTGCTCCCCGTTTGCAGCATCACGGGTTTCGTCAGCTACTATCGAAAACCAATTCACTTCTCTGATTTCAAGTACAACAGATCGCAAGACTTTATGTGCCATAACCCTGAGGATCTCGTTGACAATATCATGTGACAGACATTTTGAACCTGTGTTTGTTTTTTCCTTGCAGCCCTCTCCAATGCAGAACTTGAGCAGCTGTTGAAGGTTGCCTTCCTGCTCGTCATGTCCACGGAGAGGCAGACCCTGACGCAGGAGAAACTGAAGGCTCTTTAGTTCGTTCATCAGGCTTTGCAGGTGTTTCTTTTGTTCTGTTTCATGTTTCATGCTGACACGTCACTCGATCTTACACTGACGTTGTAGACTGCCTACATTTTACGTCATACACGGCTGCTCCATGTGAAGATGATTTTTCGTGGCTTCAGAAATTTTCCAGTGCTTTCTTCCAATTGTCAAAACCGCTCCATAACAAACGCTGCATCAGGTTTGCAGCCTTGATGATTAGCCCTCATGGGTTGACTGCGTCCTTGCAGCACACAGTAGACTGACATTTTGGTTTCCTTACAGTAGCAGGTCGGTCAATGTCATCACGTGGAGACTGCGCAGGTCGGTTGGCGTCGTCACGAGGAGACAGCATGATTGATTCACCTTCTGTAGGAGATGAGGAAACACTTTCTTCCTCCTTTTCTTCATCATTTTCACTGTCCTGGTTTGATGAAGTGTTAGGCTCACAAAATGTTCCTCACCTATTTGCCCTATAAGGACAGGTGGAAGGGATGATTCAATGTCTCCCGCCAAGATCTTATTCATCAGGTAGCCTATCCTGGAGCTCTCTTGCTGATTTGTTACGATGTGTATGTCCCTACCAATCATTCGCGCCATAGCTTGCACTACAATAGCATCAGCATAAGAATATATGCCATATTTGGCAATGTTGGTCAGGTACTGGTCAGTAATGTGTGGCCAAAGTGGGTCAGCTGCAGAGAGGTTCCCGAGAAATGTGTTGACATCTTTCCTGAGCGATTTTGACAGGAAGTATGACGACAAGGTGATGCACCATCAAACCTCTCTCTCTCTCTCTCTAATTTTTTTTTGAGGTGCTCAATATTTTATTTTATTTTTTATTTTATTTTATTTTATTTATTTATTTTTTTTTGGGGGGGGGGGGGGGGGGCAGTATATAAGGCACACACACACACACGCGCGATATTGATACACACACGCGATACCAGATATTGATTGGCGTGAAGATGCCATACTTGGTAATCAATACAGTAAAAATATTAATTCTCAGTTTTTTGATACCACCAAAGACTTTGGATTAGTGCAGTCAGTTGAAACACCAACTCGTGGTAAGGCATTCCTGGATTTATTTTTTACCAATTGTCCAGGCGCTTTAGGCAATCAGGAATGAATTGCAGGCCTGGGTGATCATGACATAATTCTCTTAGAGAGCAACTTTCAACCCTTTCGAAGAAAACCCCAAAACGTACCATCAGACTCTGGAACCAAGCAGACTTACCAAAATTGCGCAGGGATACTCATGATTTCAGTCGTCTTTTTTTTGAGGTCCCATAGTGGTAAAGATAATGTCAGTGACCTTTGGAAGTGTATAAAAACTAACTTGGAATTTATTTTGGATGACAACATACCTACTAAAATACCTTCAAGCAAGAGCCACCAGCCATGGATTACTACAAAAACTAAACGTTTGTTGAGAAGGAAACATCGTTTCTTTAAGAAATTGAAACTACACCCTAATTCAGAAAGATTACTGGTTAGGTATAAACATATTAAGAGAAGGTGTCAGAGAGAATGTAGGCTTGCTCACTCCAATTATGTTAATTCGATGATTTCAGAAGGTGATCATCAAAACAAGAAATTATGGTCTTACATAAGGAGTAAGAGACAGGACAACAATGGGATTCCAGACCTGAGAAACAACCAGAATAACCTAATACAGGACCCTGAAGGGAAAGCAAATTTACTAAACAAGCAGTTTTGTTCAGTTTCTCAAATCCCAAGCCATTAATTAACGTTAGACTAAAGGATGATGATAAACTCCCTGAAATGCAAAACATCAAAGTAAACAAAGCAGGAGTATTTAAGTTACTGACCAACATCAATGAAAACAAAGCTACTGGTCCTGATGCCGTTCCTGGCAAGCTCTTAAAATTATGTGCCAATGAATTGAGTGAGGTATACCAACTACTTTACCAAGCTTCACTGGACCAGGGAGTAATACCTGATGAGTGGCGAGATGCGAGCATTGTTCCCTTATTCAAAAAGGGTGACAAAACAAAAGAGAGAACTATAGACCTGTATCTCTTACATCCATATCAGCAAAACTACTTGAACACATAATATATAGTAGCATAATGGACCATCTTGACAAATATGACTTCTTAAATAACGCCCAGCATGGTTTTAGACAGCGACGGAGTTGTGAGACTCACCAACTAGATCAGAATATTCTATTCATAATACTATTCTTAAAGAAACCAATGCTGCAAAATATTCAGGCGTGATTATAGATAGTCGTCTCAAATGGAAAGAACATTACAATTTAGTATGTAAGAAAGCAGATATCATCTTAGCTTTCTTATACAGGAATATCAATGACTGCCCCCAAAAGGTTAAAGACGACTGCTACAAAACACTTGTTAGACCAGTACTGGAATATGGTTGCTCAGTTTGGGATCCTTACCATCTAAAGGACATTGATAACCTCGAAAAGATTCAGAAGAGAGCATCACGGTTCGTAACAGGGAACCACATCAGAGAAAAGGGGAATACTAGGAAGAACATGAGGAAATTAGAATGGAAACCTTAGAAGAGAGAAGAGCTTTTATCAAACTTAACATCTTCTTCAAAGGCAGAGCTAAAGTAATTGATATTCCAATGGAACAACTAGTATTGAATAAAAGTAGCACCAGGAGTGGCGGTCAATGTTATACCATATCTGCATCAAATATTGACAGCACTTACATTCATTTTATCCTAGTTCTGTACGGCTGTGGAACTCACTGCCGGGTGCCATCAGATTGCCACAAATGCAGTCTCATTCAAAAGCAAATTGACACGACAGTTTTGAGATCTGCATATTGACGATTTTCTGTTTTGACTTCCCCAGATATTTTACTGTTACCTGGGCCTGAATTTGGCCATTGCTTTTTAACTTCTTGAATATCGAGTGCGACCCCTTGTTGCCAAATTTGCTCCAGGGGCCAACAGTCTGAGTCGCACTATTTTATGTTATTTTATTTTACTTCTTAACATGCGCGCTGGTGACCTACTCGTTTTTGAGTGAACCAGTATTTTAGGAAGAAGAAGTCTCTCTCTCTCTCTCTCTCTCTCTCTCTCTCTCTCCTCTCTCTCTCTCTCTTACGACTTCTGTGGAATCCTTCGCGATGTCCATTCGCTCGGTGCCAGCAAATCTTGCAGCTTGGTCGAACACGTACCTCCGCCACGCACCAACGACCAGACGACAACTGAGTGCCGGTGTAACGAAAATTTTTAACTCCCCGAATGGTTTAACTCCCAGGGAGTTAAACTGTTTATATGTAAATTTTAACTCCCCGGGAGTTAAACTAGAATGACTCCACCCTGTGCCAAAATAACTCCACTCAGTAAAAACTTCAAAATGTTCTAAAATCTTTTTTGTACAAGTCTCAACAAATTCTTGAAACATTAAGAGGGGAGTCATTTTGTACATATATCAGACTTAACTCCCACCTGTAACAGAATGACCCCCTGGGAGTTAGTACAGATTAACTCCGGGAGTTAATCCAGGCGTGTAAAAGTTTAACTCCCCGCCCACTAAGGGGAGTCAGTTTTTCACAGTTTAGAATAACTCCCCTGGGAGTTAATGTGTACACGTGTTTTCTGACTCCCAGGGAGTTACTTTGTAACAGAGGGGGAGTTAATCTGATCATGACTAAGATGACTCCCCACCCACCTATTCCCAGGTGTCCTTCGGTAAGAGAATGGAGAAGGGGATTTAATGTTCGTGATCATCATCATCATCACAGGGAAAGGAAATGTCCGTGTGTACATATTCATGTGCTCATCTATGCATGTCTTGATATTTTACTATGCCTTTTTGTATATAATCTGTATGTAAAGTCTGTATATACATGAATTAATGGTTTGATGCCTTTGGTAGAAATAGGCCTACTGTACCTTCAGTCTTTGGCGTTCTCTCTCTCTCTCTCTCTCTCTCTCTCATGGAATATATGCGAGTATCAGTCACCCATAAGTGTAGGCCATTACACTCAAATGGTGTAGAAATGGAACATTTTCCATTTTTCATTGTGTCATGGCGCCAAATTAGGGAGTGGGGAGGGGGGGGGTGTTGAGAGGGTAAGGAAGGTGGGGAGAGAATGAGGAGTAGTCGCGACATGACGTAAAATTGTTTGTATGGACTCGCTACATCTAGGAGAGAGAGGAAAGAGAAAAAGGGTTGGCATAGATTAGAAATTTGTGTGTGAGACACATGGGATAGGAAGGAGGGGGGGGGGGGGGGGGGGGGGGGAGGTGCCTGTTTTTGGTACAACTTGTACAAGAGGGTGGCTCCTTTGGACCGATCTGGAAGTTGTCAAGTGACTCGTCACAGGTGTGGTGGTGTGCGTGTGCTAAGCTAAAAATGAAAGTCGGCTAGCCAATCAGAAAAAACACACATTTTTCAATAAAATTCAGGACACGTGACTAATTCACAGAAACCAATAATATCGAAGGAAACAATTCTACCTGACAAGTCTTGATCTGGCAGGTTAGTGTAAGAACACACACACACACACACACATTTCGAAAAAATATATATAAGACGCATGGGTGGTAGCGAGGTGCGGGGAGTGGGTGGTGGGTGGGAGTCATTCTGGTGGTATGTCAGAATAACTCCCCTGGAGTCAAACTGAAACACAGAGGGAGTTCGTTTTTTTATATTCTAGTTTAACTCCCAGGGAGTTAAAATTTACATATGAACAGTTTAACTCCCTGGGAGTTAAAACCATTCGGGGAGTTAAAACTTTCGTTACACCAGCATCATCAACAGTACGCCCTCACACACCAGAAAGTTTCATCTCCGCGTGAAAGTGACGCCAGACGGTTTGCGCATGCGTTGAGTGTTTTTCCATCCAGCATGGCGAGACTAGTTCTTGCTGGTCGGCGAATCTGCATTGTTTTTGTTGGGGGGGGGGGGGGGGGGGGGGGGGGGCAGGCCTTGCTGGCCTGCGAGACGGCGCGCTGCTAGCTTCACTATGGCTAACACGACTGCCAGCACAGTAAATACAGCCAAGGAAGCGAATCAAGTTCGCTGCGGTGGCCGCATGGACTTACGGCCCGCCCTCACGCGGAAGAGAGCTCCTGATTGGCTGTTGGCCGGTCGTGAGGCCGCGTGGAGGGGCCTTCACGAGCAACGGGAAGGAAAGGGAGAGCACCCTTGCTGTGTGCTCGCGCGACGTCTTCCTCCCGCATGTGAACACGCGCTGCCAGTCGCGAGAAAGGTGACGGGGGGGGGGGGGGGGGGGGGGGGGGGGGGGGAGGAGGAATCGCTTGGCTCGACAGGCAAGTTGATCATATTAAGTAGTCTATGCGCGGGGTGGGGCGGGGGGAGGGGGGGAGGGGGAGTTACTTCCCCCTTTAGTGATCTGTTCAAGATACTGATGTACACACACACACACACAACACACAGATAATGATGATGATGATGATAATGACGATGATGATGATCTTATTTCACAAGGGTAACAGGAAAGCAAACATAGGCCTAATATGTGGGCACCGAACACAACTCACTCAGCGAGACATTCGGTGCTGACGTTTATAGTCTCATAATAATCAGCCTGTTGATTGT
>JAFLJL010014363.1:0-39952 GCA_018398815.1 Conus ventricosus | reverse complement strand
AGATGGTCACCATAAAACCCAAAGCAACTTTGCCTATATAGACAAAACCCAACTAACAATTATTCCAGGCAGGGCATCAAGCGCTTTAGCAGCTAACTTCTTTAATAAGTTTGCTAGATGTTTGTAATTGTTTTTTAATCCAACTTTTACCAACCTGAGGTGTCGGAGGCGCTACTGACCCTGTTGGTGCACTTCCAGTTAAAGCATAAACAAGTGTAGAGATAGCAAACCCAACGGCTGTTAATATACTAACTATTGTAATCCCCTGTTCCTGAACAGAATCCTTATTCTTTCTGCCAGCGTAGTTTTTCATAAAGTATTTTGTTTATAGTTTTTCTGATTCTGCTTTTTTTGCGATGCTAGCTGCGCTCTGTTAGTAGACAGCGTTTCTAACCCTAGCCCGCCCTTTCTAGCATTAAATCTTGTAATTTCTGCTGTATTCTTTTCCTTTCTTCTCGCCCTAAATTGTTATCATCTGCATCAGCCACTATTTTTTTCTTCTTCTTTTCTCTCTATCTAGCTCGCCAATTTTTCCTAGATTGTGCACTAGTTCCTCCCTTAACAGTTGTAAGAGCAGCCTTAAGACCCTAAAGTTCACCCTAAGCTTCTCATTTCACGTCTAAGAGCCTCAATGTCACTCCTCAGTGGGTTCAGAGTTGACAATTTTTTTTTAACTGTGTCTCCTCACTAAAACTCGTCTCAATTTCTGCTATGCTTCATCTGTTCTTATACCTAAATCCCAAAAAGGGGTCATTTCTATTTCAGTTCGTGTTGGCAACTTCCGCCCCAAGTTCTGTCAAAGACTAACAGCCTCAGGCCTTAATTTAAAATGTTTAATTCGCCTTTGGTGGGCAACAGGGATCCTCTGTCTAATTGTGTTTAGTTTTAAAAACTTAGTTGGGTCTGGCTTTGTAGTAACTCTTACAAAATCTCCCCTGCTAGTTCTTATATACAGATGGTTGCTTTTATCCTCTTAAAATCAAATGGACTATGGCCTTCTGGTGGTTCTAGTCCTAAGCTTATGTAGAATGAGTTAAATTCTATTTGTTAATAGTTCTGCACGAGATGCGCTAACTGAAGGGGTGTTTCTGCTCCTTCTTCTTCCAATGAAGGGATTAAAGAACCTGCTTCTGCTCTTTCAAGTTCTTCGCGCAATGAAGGACCTAATTCCATTTCATCTTCTTCAAATAAGGCCTGCGATCTCTTTCTTCTTCTTCAAAAAGGATCAATCGCGTCAAAATCTTCATCCATATTTTTTTTTTAAATTTCTTTTTTGTTTTATAAAAAATGAACCCATACGGTTGCGACCTCGATCCATACAGAAGAGAGAAGAACCCCATGGCGTAAGGGGTTTATAAGGCAAACTGTAACATGTAAAAAATCCATCAAAAATTTGAGCCTAAACCAACCGTTAATAGTAAATTTCCTGATCTTGGCGCTAACGATGTTTAATGCCAAGTACTGCTAAACTAGCATTCATATTAAATCAACAGACCCAAAATGCGACTGTTGTTGCAAATTTTGGCAGGGCCATCTTTAAAACATATGGCAACTGGAGGGCAGAGAAGTCTTTGTACTAAGCGAGGCAGACATTTTTGCCCCTATTCGGGACCTATGCTGCCTAAAAAAGAAAGAAAAAGAAAATTTATCAGGAATACAAGGCCCAAAGGGCCTAAAGCACAGGCTTAAAGGGGAGGATGCAAAGGATGATGTTAAAGATGAGGCAGTAGCAGAAGCATTTGGCAACAGATTCTGCATCCCTCTAGATTTTGAACTTTTTAAAGACGCATATGCCATTTTAAACAAAGGCGCACAAAAGAAAAACTTACTTATGAACTGACATTTAATCCTAGCGATTCTGTCGTTCTGTCTGAAGACCCTTTAGCCAAATACACAGTCAGCGACATTTCTCTTGAGTTGATGTTGTTACTAACCCTGACTGGCTAGAACAATCTTAACCCAGTATAAAGTAAAACAGTTATTTATTATGAAAGAGTTCTGCACTCCATTACAGAAAATAGAAACAGCGAGAGACACTCTCTGGAACTAATCATCTCTGAAGTCTTTAAAAGGAATTTTTTTTCTTTTTTACTGAAGGAACAACTCCTTTTCATAGAGAATCAGAAGCGTTTTTATAATCCAAAAATTGAGAAGGTTGACTGTGCAAAAATGGCAAGTCTGATCAGTTGTATTCGGGTCGTGGACTTTACCTCACCAGCACTTTGATGAATAAGAAAGTTGTTCGCTGGAGGTAGCAAAGAGATCCTGCAGTTGATCGTGGGATGTAAAAAACTTCGCCTTTATGATGTAAAAACTCGAAGACTACTTAACAACCAAATATGGGCTGTGGTTGGATTTTAGATCCACATTTGACAACAGATGTTGGAAGTGGAGGAAGGTAGGGCAAGATGGTATAAAAATAAATATTCACAAGAAAGCAGACGGAAACGCCCCAATACAAATGCATGTTTTTATGGTTTGGATGCTCAGTTAAACTTGAAAAAACAGGCTAAAAGACGTGCTTATTAAATGCAGAAGAAATATTTTTATAAATAACCTATTAAAAAACAAAAGGATGTTTGAAGTTTTTTTCCCAAAGATCCGCACTGTTCTCTTATCTGCGGGATTACTGGGGGTGGGAAAACTGTCTTCGTACTTGATTTGTTACAAACAATATACAGGTTTCATTACGAGTACATTGTTATATTCTGCACAACCATTAAGCCAACAAGTCTTACAAAGAAAGGAAGTTTTTTTTGGACAGACGAGAATATTTTTTCTAGTTGATCCTAGCGACAAGCTAAGCGATTTTAGAACATTACTATAGACTATTGAGGGAACTAAACCTGTTTATTATTGATGACTGGGTTTAGCTGAACGAGACTTGTTAAAAAAAAGAAAAGCTCTGTCAAAAGCTAGCCTTTAGTGGTCGCCACGCCTTAGTTTCTGTGTGGCTTTTAACTCAGAAAATATAATGCTGTCTTAAAAGACTTTAGAAACGCAGTTTAAAAACGGTTGTATTATTTTACACTAAGGGCAAAGAAGAATGTTTAAGTGAAAATTATATAATAAGGGACAAAGATGAGCTAAAAAAAAAAAAAAAAGAACAGTTAGAAAAATCTAAGCACGCTAAACTATGCTTGCGGGCCCGACCCCCCATTCAATACGTTTGTTTATTGTAGATTGTTTATTATAATTTTAATATTAAAAGAATGTCTCGCGGGCCAGAATCAAAAGCGCAGCTAGCTCCTAAATGCGTTGCAGTAGAGCTAAAAGACCTAGCCGACACAGCCGAGTTTTATCTGGAAATGTTTATGGATTTGAATACAAAAGAACAAAATTGAAGACAAAAAACGACAGCAAAATCCTAAACTAGAACAAATAAGAAATCTTGAAACAACTGATTTTCGGCAAATATGAATACAGGCTTATAGACAAGACAATAACTGGGTCTTTCGTCCTGAAATTAACTGGGATTTTAAATTTGACTTTCGAAGCCCCAATGTAATACTTTTATAAAAAACACAATTTTAGAAAAGCTTTGAATGCGGCCCCTTCTTGTTAGTCTTGTTCCAGGGAAAACAACAGAAAAAGGAAATTGGGAAAAAATACATATAAGCGGAATAGTGCTGAGCAGAAAGAAGTCCCTTTGTTGAAGTGGGGGGTGACACAGTAACCTTAGAATTTAAACCCAAAACCACCAATGCCTAACACGCTACTTTGATTTTTGTTTTATTAATTACTCCAGGGGGTCTAATTCTAGTTTGCCAGAACATGTGTTAGCAAGGGGAGTACAATTATCGTCTGGAAACTTGGATGCCCTCTTAAGCTTGTTTTTGCCATTACCAAAACGGGGTGAAAAAAACACTTTCTTATCATCTGACAAGGGTTACTGTGAAAAGTTGACAAAAGCAAACTAACAGTACTCGACTTTATTTTAATTAAGTTTGTTAATTTTTTTTGCGTTTTACTCTATTGATGAAGTGTTGCCAGAAGAGTTAATAAGAACATTTTTACAAAATTAATTTGATTAAAAATGGAGGTTCAACAGTTTAGATTTTGAGCAAATAACTGAACTTCAAAAGGAAATAGAAAGTGACTTGGATAAGTAACTAGAAAGAAATATGCTAAAGCTTTAAATACTCTTTCTTTTGTAATTACTAGCTCCTCAGCTGTAGCTAGCGTAAGTGGGTGGGTTCTAGTGTTGCTCTTTTAGCTACTGGGGCTGGAGCGCCACTTCTTTAGCATTAGGAGTCTTGGGTGGGGGTTAGGTGCCATGTCCTATGATTGTAAGTGCTGTTTTAAAAAAATTAACTCCTAAATTACAAAAGCACAAATGCCATTTTAGCCCTAGCATCAGCAAAACTTTGTTCATTAAGATTAAGAATAAGCAAATCATTACAGGATGAAAACTTACAGACGAAGAATTTCAACGCCTTATGGCCAATTGGGGAGGATTACAGACGACAAAAAATTGAACTTCAAAGGACTTTTTCTTTACCCAAAAGGTAGACACTGCAGCAATCAGACAGAACATTGAAAAACAAACAAATGATCAGTTAAACCCAAAATTAGGTTAAAAAAATAGATTAAAGTTTAACAAAAAATAAATTATAAGTTTAAAAAAAAAAATAAATACTTTTTTTTAAAATAACAGGGCCGTGTTTAGTGGGACAACTTGCAGCTCTTCACGAACAAAGGGCTTTTAGGGCAGGCTTTTTAAAGATAGAGTTTCTCTTAAATAATATACAGAGGGGATGTTTTCATATTCGTTCAAACTTTATATACGTCTAAAGCTCCATATAGGGTCTGTGGCCTAATTCTGACATCGCCCTTGCCTCTCCAGGAGCATACAAGTATCTTACTTTTAGTCCAAACGGCAAGAGTTTTTGTTTACTCTGCACATCTTCAGTAATGCTAATTTTGTTTTAATTTGATTGCGTTTACTGGTTTAAGGCCTGTTGCTTTAAATTCTTCGTTGTTCATGGCACGTAAGACAGCCGGCAATCTCCTAACCCATTCTGTGTTGCGTGCTCTGTCCATAATTTGTCTGTGATATTGATAGGTAAACAGGCGTTCAGCTAGATTCTTATTAAAGTTTTCTACTAGGGCTTGAGATCGATGGTTGCCTGGGATCCCTCTCTTAACTGTAACATGCCGCTTTAAAAACAGTTGGTTTACAGAACCTTTAAACTCTTTTCCATCACCAACCTGGATCATCCTAGGATACTTTAATGGACCTCGCATGTAATATTTGTTGTAAAGCTACAGCCACAGCAGTTGAGCTTTTATCTGTTAAAGGCTCGGCGTCTTTGTATCTTGAAGCCCTGTCAACAACAGTTAGAGCATACTTAAACTTTTTTCTTCTAATTTTGTCATGTGGAAGATACAGCAAGTCCATCTGGTGGGTGTCATTAGGAACTGAGTTAACAAATTTAGGCCTTATTATTCTTTTTGGGGCAGGCAGATATATTTGCCAAATTGCTTGTTTTGAAAGCCAGTCTTTCGCATCTGATTCAGGCACTCAGCTTTACTCAGTTTTTCAATAGCAGTCTTTCCTTTCCAATACCCTTTATCAGAATAAGATAAGATAAGATAATGTTGCTTATAGCCCAGCCGACCGCAAAGGGCCACATCAGGGCTGTCACCATGTTAAAATCAACTCACCAGTCATTTAAAAAAAAAAAAAAAACAAACTTTCACACATCTCATTAAATGACATCGTCTAGAAACGCACCAGAAATTGCATTAAAAATCTTTCTTCCGTAAAATCTTAAATCAGATGAAAAATGTTAATCTCTCTCAAAAACTCAAGGATCACATCAGGCGGGACATCCCTGAACAGGATCTTCATGGACTCCGCTGTTAAATGTTTGTGTCTCACATCGTGCAAGTCCCAACACTCTAAAAGAACATGTTTCATTGTGAGTGGCGCATGACATGGAATGCACCACGGAGCTTCTTCACTCTTTAAAAGATAAGAATGGGTAAAATACGAATGGCCGGTGTGCAGCCGGCACAGAACCGTTTCCTCTTTACGACCACCCGACGTAGATGGGAGGAAGTCCTTAAAGTTTGGACGGATCTGAAAGAGTTTGTTAGTCGTCTGTGTGTTCCAATCCTCCTGCCAGAGGTCTCTCACATAATCGTTAATTTTGGGTTTCACATCTGAGCAGGGGATAAAACGTTGGACAGTTTCTCTCTTGTGGCGTTCTTGGCTAAACGATCAACCATTTCGTTCCCGCCGATGCCAACATGACCAGGAACCCAAGCAAGAGTAATGTTGTAACCGTCCGCCTTCAACTTGCTAAAAAGTTAAAAAAAAAGTAAAAAGTTCTGGATGCTGAAGGTTGCGGCCAGCTATGGCCTCCAAAGCTGACAGCGAATCCGACAGAACCAGAAAGTCCCTCTTTGAAGAATGGGAGATTATCTTCAAAGCCAGTACCAGAGCAGTAAGTTCAGCGGAATAGACAGAAGCATCTGAATGTATATGTTCCAACAGTATCTGAGAAGGAGCCCCAGGGCAGTAGGCTGCACAGGCCACTCCATCTTCAGACTTGGAACCGTCAGTGAAAACTTTTTGATAGGATGGGAATTTGGAACAGAGCTCAGCATACAAAGCCTTGTATGCCAGAGAGCTGGTAGACTTTGCAAAAAGCTGCGAGGTCGAAACAAATCTCTGGTGTGAAAAAGGTCCACGGAGGTTGATCCGGAAACTTGGAAAAATCGGACACAACTCCTAGGTCTAGACCTGCATTCCGCACGTGAGGCCGCATACGAAGACCAAACGGCGGAATACATTTCGGGTTGTTTTCAAACTTACTTTGGAACGGAGGGTCAAAAACACAGTCATAGGCAGGATTCTGCGGTTCTGAGAACAGTCGGATATAATAATTCAAAGACAATTTCAGCCTGCGGTTGGACAGTGAAGGTTCATCCACCTCTGCGTACAGGCTGTACACAGGGGTGGTGCGGAACGCTCCAAGACAGAGACAAAGCCCATGATGGTGGATAGGGTCCAAGAGTTTGAGGTAAGATGATCTTGCGGAGCCGTACACAGCACAACCGTAGTCTAGTTTGGAACGGACCAGGGCTCTGTAGAGGTGCAACAAAGTTTTCTTATCAGCGCCCCAGTCGGTGTGTGCTACAACCCGCAGAATATTCAGTGCCTTCTGGCAAGCAGTTTTGAGGTTTTTAATATGGCTGAGAAAGTTAAGTTTTTGGTCAAAAATGACTCCCAGAAATTTGGCCTCTAGTCGCTGCAAGAGAGTAAGGCAGATTTCAGCTCGTTTAACGTGAAAGGAAGATTGTCGTCTTCCATGTTGTCTGACGAAAAGTTGCAGGGTGATTTTTCTTTTAGGGCTTTGTTTTTGACAAAAGGGGCCGATTTATTAGAAGAGGAGGAATTCTTTTAAATGGTTGAAGCAAGCAGATTAGCAACTGCTTTCTTCTCTGTTATTAAAGAATCCGAAAATTTGAGATGGTTCACAGGGGGATAGGTGTTCTTCCCTTTGATTTCTTAATGAATTTTTCCACACTTTTTTTTTGGGAAGTTTTGATGTCAGCCTGGAGCAGAAGCTTCCCCAGGACCGACGTTTACTAATTTTAAAAGTGTGTCTTGATTTGGGCACGAAGTTTTTGAGGGGCTCGAGCTTTGGGGACCCGAAGGTCGTTGGTATACCCGACGCTGAGCCCGTTTTCTAACTTTGGAAATTTTTGGGCATTCTGAACGAACCAGGTGTTTTTGCATTTGAAGTTTATCAGAAGACACTGGAATACAAGCTTTAGCCACTTGATTACAGTGTTAGTCAGCGATTCTGCTGGGTCTGGACTCTGAAGAAAATCAGCGTCCGGGAATGCCTTAGAAATTGGCTGCAAATAGATCCCATTTTTGCTTTCTTAAAAATTTAAATGTTGAGAGACAGAGACGTGTTAGTCATTACGGGTTGTAGAAGGACAGGGAAATGGTCACTTCCGTGCAGATCGTCATGGACAGACCACTCATAGTCCGGGAACCAGCGGGGGGTCACAAATCGACAAATCTAAACACGAAAGTGAACCTGGGGAAGAGTGGAGGTAAGTTGCGGATCCGTCTTTCAACAACAAAAAAAACCCAAATCCGAAAGGACATCCTCAATTAGCAAAACCTCGGGATGACGAACTGACACTACCCCAAAGAGGATTGTGACCTTTTAAAGTCCCCAACAGCAAAAAAGGTCGAGGAATTCACATCAGACTGACAAGGTCCTGACGACAAACCGGACAGAAGGGGGTAGATAAAGGGAACAGTTTGGGTCACAGTCTTGTGGAGCGGACTCTCGCAGCTACAGCCTAAAGGGGAGGTAGACAGAGCGACAGGACAAAATTAGCAGAGTTTTGTGTATAGAAGGGCAACACCGCCCGACAGCCCCAACGTGGATGGTTGGGGCAGTTTTGAAAGAATAGTAAAGCCAGAAAGAGTAAAGGTCTTCTGGCTTTGAATTTGATTTTTCCTGAAGAGCCACGACGGAAGGGTTTTTTATAGATTGACACAGAAGCTGCAGCTCCTCAAAGTTGGAATATAGTCCACGGATATTCCAAGGAATATTGTACAATCCAGGTGCAGGGGGAAAAAGGAAGAGATCAGGTAAATCTCCTCATCAACATCTGTGCCCCTTTGAGTGAATTTATTTTTAGTTTCACTGGACTGTGTTGGTCTTCAGACCTGCTGGCAGATTTGCCAACAGGTGAAGAAGGTCTGGATTTGGAGACGGTGGAGGTTTCTTCCTCATTTTCCACCATCTCCACGCTGGGTTGAACTCCCTTGCCCGCACGGGCACTGGACAGAGGAGTTCGGGGGGAATTGCTGGTTTTTTATTGCCCAGCAGCAGAGTTGTAGACTGCTGGGCAGTCTGAGGGGTGGTGGATTTTTTGCCTCCACCAGGGCAGTCACTTTGGTTGGAAGGTGGGGGACCTGCTTCCACCAAGTTGACAGTTCTTCTTGCAATGTCTTAGAAAACGTAAAGTCATCAGTCTGGCAGCAGACTGACCGAGTAGGAACTGTTGGAACTTTCTTAACGGCCGAAGCATACGAAGAAGCTGTCGGCGTCTGACTGCCATAACCTGTTTCCGGGCTTCAAAAAAGGAGATCTTCTTTTCTGTTTTAACTCTTGTATTGCGGATTCCTGGATCCAAAGAGGACAGTTTCGTGAAGAGGGGATGGTCGCCACCGCAGTTTGCACAATGTCCGGATCTTTACACGGGCCCCCTCATGGGTTGCCTTGCAGCAAATACCGCACACCTCCTGCCCAGAACAACGGGCTCTGACATGGCCAAACTTCTGGCACCTGAAGCACCTCAACGGGGACGGAACATATAACTGAACCCGGACAATCAGGTAGCCGACTTTGATGACCGGAGTAGCACAGGGTTGCAGAAGGGCAGAAAAGGGTGTTGGTGGCCACTCTTTCCGCACCTTTTTTACTGTCAACCCTGCGCACCTCCGTCACAACCCTGGGACCCAGCTCCGTTTTGATCTCTGCCTCTGAAACACCTGATAAATCCCTGCAGCGAATCACTCCTTTCGATGAATTTAACTATTTGTGGGGAGTCCCCCCTGATCTCCCTGTCCACTAATTTTGTTGCCTTCAGCACTGTTCAAGTTTTTTGTGATTTACATTGAATTTGGAACGAGCCGTTCCTCAACCTCTTGATGGAACCGAGGGGCACCTGCTAAAGCTTGAAAGCCCTTCTGTATGGCGAAAGGGCTCAGAGCTGAAAGGGGTCTTTCCTGCTCCGTCCCTTCCATCACGAGCCAGGAAGCCCAGAATCCGTCTCTGTCGTACCTCCGTATCCGAATCGCTATCTGAATCAAAATCCCTGAAATAGGGGATGCACCTTTCCCCTTTTTTTTTTGGGGGGATTTTTTAGAAAAAGCCAAGTTATGTTATTATGTTTCATCTCTCCCTACCCACCCACCTTGGAGTCCAACTAAGGGCCAGGGCCAAGAAACCAATGTCTTGACCCCCTTTCCCGGCTTCGGGAGAGATATACGACAAACAGAAACTACCAACCCCATCCCCCCTGATCATGTTCAACTCCCGGAACAGAGAGCTGAGCACTGCAGGGGTTTACTTGGCCAGCAGGGGGACTGTCTGTCTTGACCCGCCCCAAGAAGGGGGGCCGATTAGTACACCCAGGCCAAAGTGTACTTCCTGTCTAGGAGAGGTCCGAGCCAAAGTGATGTGTTGAGAGCGCTGGCTCTCTCAAACACCAGGGTCTCATTTCCCCCCCGACACAGGTCGACCGCACGCAAACAAAGGCGGATCTTAAGGAGACCACAGAGAGAAAAGAGTGTGCAAAAGAAGACTTGAAGGGGAGACGAAGATAGAAAAGGGCCAAATAAGAAGACAGAAAACAAGAAAAGGAGAAAGGCGGGTTACTCTTAGTCAGGATCCTCACCCTTAGCCTATCTGACATGGGAAGCCCTACCAGGGGCATCAACTCCTTACCACGTTACGCTTAGGCCAGACGGCATCTTCACCTCTCAGGCCTAGAAGCAGTTTGAAAAAACCAGCTTATAGCCAAGTATTGATGCCCCCGCCAGCAAAGCCTAAGGATCACTGGACCGCGCAAGCCCTCCGACCACGACAAGGTCGCAACCCCCGGAGGGCTTTAGGAGAATAATATATTTTGTACTTCGTATTGTCCATAAGAAAGGACTGTATTTTATTTGGTGTTTTTTTTACACAAGAAAGTGAGCAACAAGATAGACTGAGGTCATGCCAACTGCAATAAAAACTATCTCTGCAGTCTTCTGTTCTTCAGATGGTTCATAAAAGTCAGACAGTTCTGGAGGCGGTGTTGTTAGAAACTTCTTTCCTGTCACTAAGTAATACTCTTTAATTGCGTCATCAACGTCTGTAAATGCGTGCTCTGCATTACCCTGTTCCCTTAACTTTTTATTAATAAAGTCTAAGTGAGCAATTCGTCTTTTTTCGTAAGCGTCTCTTGCCTTGGCTAAATCTTCCATTGCCTTGTTATGCCGTTCTCTTTCTTCATCAGACCGCAGTTTACTAAACATATAATTGCTGCAGGAGAAGGCCAATGCATTAACAATAGCTCCTCCCACCATCAGAACCAATCCAGACATCTTTTTATAAATTATTTTCTTATGAATTAATCTTTCTATGCATTAATATTTCTGGGATAATCCCCTGTGTAACAAGAAAGTCTTTTGAGGCAATCCCTGCAGTAATTACAACTATAACCTTAACAACATCCTCAATGTCTAACCTTCCTAGGTCGGCTGGCCTCATTTTAAACACGTTTTTTGCTAACACACTATATCCTATACTAAGACCGCTAATTACAGCAGAGTGTAAATCATATTGATAATCTTTTTTTCGCTCATCTTTTTACAAACTAAAAAAATAATTAAAATAATCATAGTACGAAAGACTTTCTATGTGCTTTTTAATCAGATAATCCTTCGTTGCTAGAGCTAAAAATAAGGCTGCAACTAGTTTTGGTGAGTCTTCTATCTTTCCCATGTTGGGCGGTTTTATTCCTAACAAACATTTTGCAAGAGTTGAATAAACTATAACACCAACAATAGGCACTGCATAATTAACAAGCTTTAAACTCATGGTTTTAAAAGTATCATATTATTTTTTATTGCTTTTAAAAAGGTTTAAAAATGGATTGTGATGAACTATTAAAGGTGAGGAGCAAGCAGACTACTCCGTAGGTTACTCAGCAGACCATTGCCATAAAGAAAGATTATACTCTCTGGCTGCGTGTGGAAAAATTAGACAGTATTCAGGCACTGAACTAAGTGTCGAACAGATTCAGCAATTGTCTACTTCAGACGTTGAGAAGTACTACGCTAGGTACGAAGCACAGCTCGGGTCAAAAATGGTTAGATCGGTGGGACAGACAATGATTAGTCTATATACTAAGTTAGTAAGTAAGATGGCGCCGGTTGATTCAGAAGAAGATTTAAAAATATGACTTATCACAAGATCCGGTTTTAAACAAGTCCCTAAAACTCTTGCATGTGACATGTATTACAGATTTCGGACTATCCCATTCATCATGGATTAATTACTTTTAAATCATATTAATTTTGATCATATTAAATTTAATCGCAATAAAAAAAAGAGCGATCAGGAGAAGAAGACGCCGCAGGACAGTCCCGCAGGAGCAGAATGTACACAAGTAAACCCTCAAGTGAGTGCTCCACAAGTGAATGTACCACAAGTGAGAGTAATGTTACTAAGTCTAAAAGTCCTGGACGTGTTGAGGCCGGGGTAACTAGCTGAATGGAACAGACTGCAAAAAGCAAACCAATCAGCAAAACAAAAATTGTTAGAGAGTAATACAACATCAACACCAACACCGCCACCATCACCAACAACAACACAATCACAATCAAACTATAAAAATGTATTATTATGTATTTGCTGCTGTGTGTTGGGGGGGGGGGGGGGGGGGGGGGGGGGGGGGGGGGGGGGGGTTAGCATACAAATGTCTAACGCCATACTTAGCAGCAAAGTCACAAACCCCCACAAAAACAGTAAAGAAGAAGAACCAGCTTCTGCAAAAAAAGTACAACCTCCTGCTGTAGACCCATTTTCATGGATTAGTTTTTAAGAACTAGATAAGAACTAGATAAGTACAAGTTCAGTTGGTTATAGAAAGTACTTTTTAAGTTTAAGTACAAGTAAATTACAAGTTATGTTAAGTACTAGTCAAGTACAATCTAAGTTCTTAAGTAAGTACAAGCTAGGTTCTTAAGTTAAGTACAGGCCAAGTCAGTTCTCCAATGCCCTACAGCATATGAAAACTCAGGATTGATGTAAGTTCTCTTGTTATTGTTAGAGACTAGTAATTTCTTGTTAACAGCAGTTGTGTTTACTTGATGGAGAGTAGAGCGCAGATTAACATTTGTGTGATGAAATACTTTGTTTTCAAAAGAGCTTGCTTGTAGTTGTCGTGAGTTATATTTTTTTTAACAACTTCTTTACTTATGCCCTTAGCCTTCTTCATTACAGAAGTCTGGCTGGCAACACTATACACTTTGCCCGTAAACCAACGTATTCTCGTATAAACTGTCCCATTAAGTTCGTCCTTCATCTTTCCAATCACTTTCTTGTTTACAGTTGAATGTAAAGGGCTGTCTTTTGGGTAGTCACATGTGTCGTACCATCCATCAGCTCCTTTAGCCACTTCTGTTTCTAAGTCTTTGTAAAAGTCTTCTGTGGGGACGTCTAGAATAAAAGAGTCAGTGTCTGTGTAAAGAACTCTAGATTCTGGGTACAGTGGTTTAAAGTAGTCATACAGAAATTCTAGCATTAACAATTTAGACAACTCTAACACGGTAAACCCATAAACACCGTTTGCCTAACATAACATCCTTTTTCTTCATCATAATGCCAACCAGGCTGTCGTTAAATCTTCTAAAGTCTTGATAGTTGGTTTAGAGACTAGTTTGATTGCTCTTTGTTCGTTTGTAACTAATCTCACATCTTTGCGTTTGTGTGGGTTCTCCATGGTTTTGCCAAAACAACTGTTGTTCATTAACTTGAAAAAGTCTTTTTCTGAAGTGTCAGTGGCTTGGGTTCTAAGATTAGTATTCTTCATTATGTACGGCCTCATAAAGGGCTCTTGGTCAAAAGCAATGATTCTGTGAACGGCTGTCAGCTTTAGCCCGTGTCTTAAGTAAAACTGTAGGAGTCTGTAACGGCACACATACTTAGTCTTATGCCGGAGATTAGGCACAAGTTTAGGAGGTTCTGTGGGAGCCATCTTTAAGCTTTCTGCGCTAGGGATAATCGCTGTGGAGATCGTGTAATTCGTTAGGATATTCTAAGTCTACTTCCAAGATTAGTCCTGCTAAGCTGTGACAACATACCTAACACAGTATTAACATCGTGAGGGCCTTTTATCATTTAAAGTTTCTCATGGGAGTGGTTGGCTCATAGCCATCCATACAGATTATTGGCGTCTAAGTACATTAGATAGTTGACGGTTTAGTGGATCATAGTCATCTAAGTACTTGTTGTTGGCTTTGCAGTAAGGATGTAGGCCATGCTAATACTCCCTTAGGCCGTCTTCAATCATCTGGAGTGTGGGCAGATCAGATATAAGTCATCTGGATGTTTGTAGACTTTTAGAATGCATCCCAAGAAAGGCCTGGGCAGAGATGTAATGTGATGAGTCTAGACCGTAATGTTTCATGCATGTAAATCTGTAATTCTGAAAGACGTCTGCCATAAAAACACACGTCAGCCATCAAGTATTGATCGTGATAATCGCCTTGTTGGCAGTGTAATTCCTGTCCAGGCTTTTTGAGCGTATTCATATTCAGAGTCAGTTTATCCTTTCCTCTAAGACTAGAAAAGAAAGCACCTTTAGGGGAAGTGAGTCTTCATCAAACCTTTCCCAACTGTTCATGTATTCATAAGGGTAAACCCCTTTACGCACTAAAGATGGGTCAAAATATTGTTTAGTTATTGGAAAGTCTTGTAGCGATCCTGCTAATCTATCCAAACTCCCATCAGATGTTGGCAGAATCGTAGAAGGATAAACAGTCAAGAGTAAAGTCATGTACTTTTCTGAAGACTGTGCAATGCAAGTAACCCTCTTATATTCAGAAGTCACTGCTTGCATGATGAAATGAGAATCATAACCTCGTAAGTTATGAAAGAAGATGGGTAATTTCCAAGTCTTTGGGTCAAACTTAAGTTGAAGATTACACTTGCTGTGTGCTGCTCCTCTGAACTTTCCGCTAATGTGATCATGGTCTCTTACTGTTGGGTTTTCTTTACTGTTAAGTGTTAGCTCTAAGCCGCAAATCCAGCAGTGTGTGGCTGAGTCATAGCGTTCTTGGTCTTCAGGAGTCATAACAATGTCTGAAAGATTCAGTTGATTGGAGAACTGATTACGAAGTTGTTTCATGTGTTGTAAAAATCGATTAGCTGCATTAGGGCCTCTGTAAATCTCAGGTGTTGTGTGTGCGCCGTCTGACCTAACAACAACAAAAGCATAAGAACAGATCTGATGGTGGGTTAATAAGGTTGTTTTTTGTTCTTGCTGTTGTGGACCGTGGTACTGTGGCAAGATTGATTCAAAGTCAGCATAAACCACGTATGGACTCATCTGCATTTTGTGTAAATTTTTAAAACTAACTTTAGACCCTGGTTTGGGTGTAAGAAGTTTGGTTTCACAGTCTACAAAACTTTTGCAATGTTTCTTATGGCTGGCAGCTGCTTCTATAGTTGGGATTCTAACCAGACACCTTCTACAAAGCTCTTGTTTAGATTTATCCTTTGACGTATAGGCCATAAGTCTACTTACTGTTCTGATTAATACATAATGACTCTTAGGGCCGTCTGTAAACAGTATCAAGTCTACATGTTTGTTAAGTGATTCACCTAAAGTAGGAGCTTTTGGGGAGATCCTTAGAGGCACTAGATTGTCTACTGCAGACCACGTGTATACGTTTACAGTGATTGGTTTGTTTTGCTCTTCAAACTGAGATATACTTTCTATACTTACTGGGAAGAGTATGTTATTAAAGTTCAGTTCATGTCTATATTGTTCATAATTGGAGACTCTGTTTGCATGATTTTTAACAGGATGTAAATGCGCTAAAACACACCACATAAAACACATGCTGTCAGAATTATGTATGTTTCAGACTGCTCGTTTTAACTCTAACTCTTTTGGGAGAGGAAGGTAAGAATTGCCAACTATAGGATAGAACTTTGTTTGTCTTAATCTGATTTTAAGGACTGTTCCTTCAGACCAGCCAGAACCCCTTAACTTAGCCTCCTCACTAGCATGTTTAAACTGGGTAATTCAGAATTAAAGTCGCGATAGCTAATAACTTCTTTCTGTTTAGTTGAATCCCAAACTTGCATGTTACTATCATCAGGCGTTATATAATCAATCAGAACGGCCAACAGCACTTTTACTGGCGGCTCGCGTTGAAGAGACTCTGGAATTTTAGAGATAGCATGTGTCACGCTTTCCTGAACGTTTGTAGGGTTAATAATATCCATGTCTACTTCACTAAACGTATTGCTTAATTGTTTGTCACTATCAAATATTTCTTCCATCGTATATAGTTTTCCACCCTTGGATTCTCCGCGTTTGGTCGTCATTTTTAAAGCCACAATATTTACGTAAATTAAAAAAATAAATGTAAATAAAAGTAAGTAAACACACTTTCATTCTTCGCCCAAGCGTTGTAACACTTCAAGACACCCTAACCTTACAAAAACACCTGCCAATATTTTAGCTTTTACTGAATCACTACAGTCAATGTTTAACTCTTTGATTGCTTTGTCAAATAATTCACTATGATTTTTTATTAAATTGTTTACATCATTCTCAAAACCAGATTCACTAAAATCAATGTTTAACACCTTCATTGTTTCTTCAAACAGTTCATTACAATTTTCTATTAAAGTGTTTAGATCATTCTTTAAATTAGATTCACTGAGTTCGGACGCCATTTTTTACGTAAATAAAAAAATAATTGTAAATGTAAATTCAACTGTTATTTATTATTCATAGTCTTTTCCAGTCGCAAACCTGATCTTGATTAAAACGAATAGTTACTCCTTCAGAGTCAGTAGAAACAGTCAGATTAGCATCTTCAGGAGCCATATAATCAACTAAAATGGCAAACAACTTTATAGCTGGTTGGGGCTAAGAATCTGGTATTTTACTGATGGCCTGCTTTACGCTTTCTCGCATATTTATGCGCTCAAAAAGATCATAATTAATTCTCAAACCTGCTCTTTAAACTGATCTTTATCAGCCTCCCTCTCCCAATCCAACTCGTACAGTATATTAATAAGCTCTGTAGCTAGTTCGGCCTTCATTTTTTAAACCAGATTAAAACGACAATTAAAAAATAAGTAAGCCGCTGCATGTGCCTGTAGCGCGCCTGTAATGCACTCCACCAAACAATCAATAAAGGCAGCTGAGGTCTATTTGGGCCCAGGTTTTTCCGCTCCCCTCCCTCTGGCAGCAGTTGTAAAGTATTGATTGGTTGGCGAGCGAATTGCAGATGTCAAGTGGAACTGGTAGGACCACTTGACATCCCCTGACACCTCCAATCCACTTATCACGCTTGACACCTTCGCCCCAAGCCCGCCCCAAGTCAACCCCAATTTCACCTCAAATCACCCCAAATCGCCCCAAGCCTTACTAGAAAAATAGTAAAGTCTTACTCTCATCCTGCGGGCGTTAATTGTGTTAAGGATAACAATTCTGTAAACCCTTAATTTTTATGCCATGGAGAGAATGTAAATATAGGGGTTCACGATCGCCCAATCTTATCTTGCACGTAAGCCCCCCATTTTAAAGTAAAGATTACGTCGATTTTTGGAGGTTTTTGCATGTTAATTTTGGTTGTAAAACAGGTGTTAATTTTGGCCAAAAGTAGCATGAGAAGGACGAGATTTGTTTGTGAAAAGGGGGGGTTCGTGCAAAATAAGATGGGTGGTCATGAACCCGTATATTTACATTCTCTTCAAGTCATCTGCTTTAACCTTTACCAGCCGAGTCGTGACAAAAGTGGACGACAGGATTTCTCTCCCTTGAGGCGCGTCGTCCAAGTCCGGATGACGGACAGACAGCAGTACAGTCTGCCGTGTCGTCCACAATCAGATGACGGGAACATAAAAAATTCCTACACTTTCATGAAAAGGTCCAAGGGAAATAACCTCTGTAACTAGTCTTGGGGATGTTGGAACGAGTCGTCGACCATACTTTCAGTGGCCTATTGTGAACTTGGCTGACCCCGGCAGCTTTGAAACAAAGGAACTGACGGCGCACGCCACGTATTTCCTGTGCCAGAAAACATGTCGGTCAGGCAAAGGGGTGTAGCAAGTTCTCGTGCAATGAAGCGCTTGAAATCGTATTACAAAGTGGATCTGGTGATGATTGGAGTTGAGTGTTTGTTCTTTCCTGTGACACCTAACACAAGACCGTCAGTTGTTGTAGAGCTACCGTAAAAATAAATTAAAAAGTGGCCAAATCTGTGCGTCGGCAGGGAATGAACCCGTGCGGCGGCGCGCGGCGCCAGGGAATGAGCGCTGTGTGCCGCGCTCGGCTGGAAAGAATTAAATTATCACAGTTTTCAGGTCTTTTGATTTGTCAAACTTTTCTTTAACTTTGACGTCATTGTGTCCTTTCTTATTAACCTTTTCAGTGCCGAGGACGTATATATACGTTGAGCAACCATATGAAGTGTTTTCCCTACACTCAAGAGAAGTTCATTTATATACCCAGCACTTTTGCACTCACACACACGCACTCTGCCTTACCGGGTCAGTCCAGACTGGCTTGGTGGTTTCGTCAGGATTCTTACCCAAGCCCTTCACTAGCATGAACTACCAAGTAAGATCTAGTCTAGGTCAGTCTGCGACGCACTCTGTCCAAGCTTTCCCCGTTCAGCTTGCGTCAGAGGGTCAAGCAGCTGGTACACTGTCTTTCTGTCAGTGTCTACCTCCGGGCCCAGCAGTGGTACTGTCAAAACCGTCCTAGCTGTTGTAACCGTCTATGGCTGTACTGTCGCAGTACTAGGGCAAAACTGTCTCCTGTTAACTGGAGGCCCTAGCACTGGTCTGTCACTAGTGTTACTGTCACTGTAGTACGACGTAGCTCCCTAGCTAACTACAAGTTAGCTAGTCCACTCTCCTCAAGGCCGGTGTTGCGCTCCCTAGCTAACTACAAGTTAGCCAGTCCGCTCTCTCCTCAAGGCCGAGTGTCGAACTCCCTAGCCAACTGTAAGTTAGCTAGTCCGCTCTCTTCAAGGCCTAGCATCGCTAAACTAACAAGTTAGCAGGACCGCACACTTCAAGCTCCCCTGTCTTACTGCCAGAGTTCGTCTGCTTGTTTACCTGAGAGTCAGTGAACACTTCTCACGCGAGGTGCACTTACGCTGAGCTTGCCTACGTGTGCAGAAACCGTGCGTCACTACACTCCCCCCGACTTTATGATGAAAGCTTTTCGTCAAGGGGTTGCAGTGAGGAAGGGAGCTCTTCACCTCACTTGAGCCCATGTCTGGTTAGTGTCGATTTGCAGATCCTCTGAGAGTGCTTCCTGTTTAGCAGCTGGAGATGCGGAAAGCACTGTGTGCCACCAGGCCCATGGAAACTGATCCATTGCCAGTCTGCGACCTTGTCCGGTAAGGCTCCACTACTTCAGCCACTTTAGAGGGTCAGCAGACGCCTAAGGTATCACTGCTTGGGCAGGCTCCCAGACCTCCGGCGCTGGATAGTGTTCCCCCAGTTTTTTTCCCTGTGGGTCCATCCATGCCACCAGAAGCAGCACAACCTTTCAATGAACCAGGACGGTTGCCGCCTCAGCCGGGCATATCTGGAAGCTACCCTGAACCAGCTCCCCCCCGCCGATATACTGGCCAAAAGTGGCCATCATTTCCCTCTGCCCATCCTAGATGCGTACGTCACCCAGGGCAGACAGAAGACGCTGCATTCAGGGGAACCGGAACAATCACTTCCAGCTACCCAGTGACACGACAAACCAATCCATGGCCTGCCACAATGCCTTGCACACCCCTCAGCATACCATCACAGTCTCTCTCTCAGGCACCCTAACAACAAGCAGAAGGCTCAGGGGATTCCATGTCCACTGGTGCTGGGTACTTCCTCCACCAGCTGCTCTGCCTCTCTGGGCTCATACTAGCCGTCAACACCAATAGTGCCTTCCAGTGAATGAGAGCTGGCACAGACTTCAGATGAAGTGTTTTTGGAACTGGCTCTCCCACATGCTGGCTAAAAGCCTTCATGGCCTCCTTCTGGCAGTTGGTGAAGACTGTATTGCCCAAGCTGGTGCAGTGTCGCCTGCTGATGAAGTCCACCAGCTTTTCCCAGTTTCAACATGGCCCCAGTAGCCATGCTATTGCCTGCTCAAGTGCCTGTGTCTGACCCTGCAAAACAACCCTTGATGAAGGTGGCAGCCTTTCATCAAATATGCCGGGCAGATGGTGAATGAAGGCATGAGCTTTAGGATACCTGTTAGCCTCCCCACACCCAGGAATCAAACACTTCTTGCCCCTCTTTTGGGTTTTCCTGCATGTGGAACCAGCCAACTTTGCCTTCCTGGATCTGTGGCGATGTACAGACATGTGCTTGGGAGAAGTTCTGGCATCCCGGATCTCAGCAGTAGGGCTCGAGTCCGTATGTCTTTTCCCTGTTGTGGGCCCTTTGTCCAAGGATTCACTGTCCCTTTCGCTACATCCTATAAGGCCTGTCTTGGGTCCCTCCTGACGCTGGCTAGACTGCCCAATACCCCTACTGTCCTGAGTAACCCTGGCTGACACGTTCCCATGTGGTCCTCCAGAGCAACTTGATTTGCCAGATGTACTTGAATCTTGACTCTGGCATCTTGACCTGTTCTCCGTCATGGTCACTTTCACCTTAGAATCGGCCCTGACCCTAGCAATACGAATAACCTCAGGCCCTACTTGAGGCGATTCCTTCAAATTCTTGCAAGGGGTGCTGACTGCCTGGGGCTGGTCGGATACTTTTAGCGGTGAAGCACTAGGCACATGCGGTGGTGTATAGCCAGTAGCTCCCACTGCCTTGGACTGTACCGAAGGTTGCACCTTGGAAATCCTGCCATGGGAGATGGTCCTTACCGCATTGACAGAGCATGCAGGAACTGGAGCCTTGACTGGAGACCTAGGATCCTTTTCCTTCCTTATCTCTCCTTTGCTAGACTGGTTCTGCAGCCACTTCTGGTCCCCGCCTGCAATCTTTTTTCCTGTGCCCAACCTGCTTGCAGTAGAAGCACTTGATACCGGAATCTGGATTGTCGGGAGGTTGCTTTGTCCTGTCTTTAGCTAGAAGCTGCAGATGAGGGTCAACTTCTCCAGGATCTGCTTAATACAGCTGTCCAGATCCTGCCTGGAAAAACCAGAACTGACCTGTGGCTCCTCCTGAACTTTCCTTGGTGCCTCATCCATAACCAGGGAGACGTGCTGGTACCACTTTACTTTATGGATGGCTTCTTCCATGGTTTTTGGGTCTCTCCAGATAGGCATATTTACCTGCCTCTTTGTCCTGACTTCCAGTGCAAAATTTGCTGATTGCCTCGCCTTGTACATATCTTTCTGGCAGGTCTCTGAAGGCTGAAACAGCAAGCACTATGACCCTGTCTGCCTAGTCCTCATAGGACTCCCCTGGGTTCTGGCTGGCTTGCTGGAACTTGAGTTTGGCTGTTTCAGACAGCTCTCTGGCCCCAAAGCGTGCTTCCAACTTCCTCATCATTTGGTGATATGAGCACTGTCTGCCCAGCTTAGTGGCTATGGCGAAGAAGTCTTGGGCTTTTCCTTCCAGACACCATCCCAGGTAATCCCGACTCTCCATTTTTGACCAGTTGAGGGCTGTTCTATAGCTGTCAAACCTGTACTTGAATGGCAGCCAGTTTGTTTCCGTCATACTGTAGATTTGGGGGCAATTTCCGGGATTCCCTCTTGGTCCAGAATGGGGATGCCTAACAGGACTGTTTTCCCTGCTGCTGTCTGAGGGGTCAGAATACAATTCCGACTCACTCTCAGTGCAGTCGTGGTGGTCATGGCAGTAAAACCTGTTTCTGTGTGACCTAGACCTTTGGTGCCTGCTCCAAGTTACTCTCGAGGGCAGGGGAGAGCTCGACGGGGCCCATGTTCGTCCGTCATGCCTGCTGCCACTGTACAGGCGCCCTTCCCCATCCCTATGCTCTCGGTCATGATCTCCAGCAAAATCTCGACGCCTGAGGTCAGTCGGTGCTGGCGACCTGGACCTACCTGAGCATGGGAAAAAGTGCCTGGAATCTTTAGGTCTGAAGTCCCCGCCATGGTGTCTGTGCTGTCGTCCCTGTGATCTTGCTTCAGGATTCGACTGCTTCAGACTCTGCTTGTGTTCCTACGTCAGAGACTCTGACCCAAATCTGTGGCAACGCTGTCTACTAGACACGAAGACATACACCTCCGCGATCGCCCGTGTCCTCGATCTGAGTAATTATGTTTAAAAGACTCGTCCTTCCTGGTGATTTCTTTCTCACCATTCTGGAGGGATGGGGTTCCAATTCTTCAGCAGATGCAGGAGAGCCCACTTCCAACTCAACCAGCTTGTCCACAAAATTTGGTGGATGAGTTGGAACTGGTGGCAGCTCGGCAAGCAGGGAACTGGTATCACTGGGTTCAGCAACTTGACTTAAGCTTTTGCTTGCCTCCGAGTGAAAAGAGGACCAGAAATCATCCATGGACTGCTGCCCATCCCAGGTGGGTAAGTGAGTACTCTTTCTTTTCTTCCTCCCAATGCGGCGGCCATTTTGGGGCTCTATTAAATCTCCCATGGCCCCCTGCTGCATTCCGAAATCAATCAGTGCAAGCAGGTCGTCACTGGGTTTGTCACAAGGAATGGACATCATCATGGATAACCTCAATTTCCCCTTCCTTTTCCCTGAACACACAAGCTGCACTGCTCAATTTAGAGGCTTGTGTTACATTCAGCCCTATGGTCTACTGAATAAATCTTTCCCCCTTTCACTAATGGAGAAACTGGAAAGTGCTAGTGTGGAGTACAATTAGTACCTGGTCTGTGTACAACACAACCAACACCCAACACTATTAACAACTTCTGTTTGTTGTTAACTTACAGCTAGCGTTGTACCAATTGAAAGTGCTAAGTATATCCCACTTCTGACACCAATGAAGTGTTTTCCCTACATTCAAGAGAAGTTCGTTTATATATCCAGCACTTCTGCACACTCTACCTTACCTGGTCAGTCCACACTCTGGCTTGGGGGCTTTGTCAGGATTCTTTCCCAAGCCCATCACTGGCATGAACTACCAAGTAAGGTCTAGTCTAGGTCAGTCTGCGACGCACTCTGTCCAAGCTATCCACGTTCAATTTGCGTCAGAGGGTCAAGCAGATGGTACACTGTCTTTCTGTCAGTGTCTACCTCCGGGCCCAGCAGTGGTACTGTCAAAACCGTCCTAGCCGTTGTAACCGTCTATGGCTGTACTGTCGCAGTGCTAGGGCAAAACTGTCTCCTGTTAACTGGAGGCCCTAGCACTGGTCTGTCACTAGTGTTACTGTCACTGTAGTACGACGTAGCTCCCTAGCTAACTACAAGTTAGCTAGTCCACTCTCCTCAAGGCCGAGTGTTGCGCTCCCTAGCTAACTACAAGTTAGCCAGTCCGCTCTCTCCTCAAGGCCAAGTGTCGAACTCCCTAGCCAACTGTAAGTTAGCTAGGCCGCTCTCTTCAAGGCCTAGCGTCGCTAAACTAACAACAAGTTAGCAGGACCGCACTCTTCAAGCTCCCCTGTCGTACTGCCGGAGTTCGTCTGCTTGTTACCTGAGAGTCCGTGAACACTTCTCACGCGAGGTGCACTTACGCTGAAGCTTGCCTACGTGCGCAGAAACCGTGCGTCACTACACTACTTGCAAAGGCATAATATGCATCCACCTCATATGACGAATTTTTCCTGTTTCTATTTGAAGTTTTGGGATACCAATAGGTGCCAGAAGAAAGTTCAATATATGTAAATTAATTATTCATGAGGGGCAAGACCCAATTAGCTTCACTGGATCATGCAGGTGTTATTCATGATACCTCTAAGAAGTTGGAGACAGAGTTTCAAAATGGCGGATGACGAACCAAGCCTGGCCGAAGTGGTGTTAGCAGAAGGCGTGTAGCGAAGGATTTATAGGTGAGTTTGTCACTCATGATGATGAAGTTCTAAAAATCATCCAGAATGAAAATTTTGATCACAGTGCTTGGTGTGGCAAAGCCTAGTTAGAAAATTCACTCGAGGTTCCGTGATAGCATACCAAGTACCCGTGTGTGACATGTGACCAAACTGTGGTATGTGGTATCACCCCATTACCAGAGTTTAGGTACTCACTCCTACAACAACCTGGACGACAGTGACGTTTCATGGCACTGTATAGTGTGTGGTAAACCCAAATAACAGCTTTGACTTACATGGAGTGGAGCAGGAAATCAGCCACATAAGGTTCTCTCAGTCAGCACAGCTAGGTCCGTGGGATCATCCCTCATCTGATGTTGACTTTCAAGCCCCCCATTCTTCTACCCCATCAATAGCTAGCCAACAAAAACAAACAGAAGAAACCAGAACCCTAAAAAAGCTTGAATATATATTTCACAATCAGTGAGAGGGAAAAGGAGCTGAGAACCCTTTAACCTCATGAGAAGTAACTAAACCCGATATATTATTAATTGGACTGAACTCATCTGGACGCCAGCGTACAAGAACTCTGAGATCTTACCAGACTACTATACAGTGTTACAGTAGGACAGAATAGTGATGGAGGTGGTGTTCACCTGGCAGTGAAGATGGATTCCAGCGCACACATTGACTGAATTTGACACTGAGTGTGGAGATACCATGCGTAAAAATCGTCAACAAAGATCATAAGAGACCACCTACATGTCTGCGCTACTCTCGACGAAAGACAGTGATAAAGAAAGCTTATTCAGTTAGAGTCATCTGTACAGAAAAGGATGCCACTACCCAATGACGCATCAAGCTGCTCATAGCGGAGGATCTGAACCTTCCTGACAGGGACTGTCCCACTATTACCCTCAAAAAGCCTCGAGTTCCTATCACTGACCCCATCGGAAAGTATTTCCTAGACTTGCTCCACGACGTTGGCTCGAGCAGGGAGCCGTCCCATGAACCGACCAGGTTGAAAAAACCCCCTTGATGACCACGTCATGACAAACTAGCCCAGCCTGATCCCCTGTGTAGAGAAATGCCTCGCCTCTCGGACCCAGAGATTGTGTATGTTGAGTACAACACGAAAGTCACCCTGTCCAACTCCGGTTCCACGCTATCCCCCCCAAGTAAAACAAAGCGGACTGGTCCAGCCATGAAGAAAGAGAAGGCCAGAGATTCCAAACGAGAATAGGATGCCATGGCTTCAAATGACTCGACCTCCGCAGAAGACTTGAGAATGAAATCAAGACCCACACCATTCAGGGCAGTATGACCCGTAATCTTCCCCAGCAAGACTCCCAGGAAAAACGGATTCCTACCCAACAATCACCTTAGAAGTGAGACGGCCGCCTGCGGAAAAGGAACAGAAACTACCAAAAAATGAAGAAGCATGGAACCGAGGACTGAAGACAGAAGGTAGGCGACTGAGAAGAGAGGAGTGCAGCAGAAATTAGCGTGCGTACAAGGACTAATGTTCAACCGACTGTATCATTCCCTTCAGGAAGAGAAGAGCATGACAGACACCATGCACAAAGCGGTTTTGGACTACATTAAACACCAGCGTAACATCGCAGTCAGGTTCCAAACCCCCCCCCCCCCCCCCCCCTTAAGGTCCAGGGCCACTTTCGTCAGCGACACTAAGGCCCATGGCTGAGGCTCTGGGCAGCCAGTTTCGTCACAAAGCAATCAGCGTAAGGCAATAGATTACCAACCAAACAGAAGTCCACTAGAAAAAGGAGGCTGTGAAAAAAAAAAAACAAACCTAAAATCAAAATAATAATAAAAAAAAGAACAACACCGAGTCCACGCTGCAGGAGCCAGGCAGTCGCGAGGACTTACCCCCCCATGCCGACTTCATAAAAACATCACCAGGAGTTGATAAGCTGCTGATGCACCTGAACCTGGTGAAAGCACAGCCCAGAACAACATCACCCCCCAGGTTGCAGAAAGCCTTGGCCCAGTGAGGTAGCCCCCCTTACGCGCATCAACCAGCGGCGACACTTCCACTGGCTGTGTCCCCGAAGAACTGGCACACTGCAACGTGTCACACCAGAGTAATAAGAAGGGAGAACACTACAAACTCAGCAACTACCATCCGTCCACCCTTACTTGCGTCCGTGCAAGAATCTTGGAACAACGATGATTGTCAGCAACGGATGGACATCTAGAATCTTCTAACAACTTGACTCCACACCACATGAGAAGTAAAGGACAGGGAGGTTTACACTCCTTAAAGAAGGAGGCGGTGGAAGGAGGCGATTAAAAAAAAAAAAAAAAAAAAAAAGATGACATACTGATTTAAGCGACTTTCTTTTTTAAGAACGAATCACATGACCTAGGATGCTCGCTGATGACATCGCGATAAGCTCGCATGATGTGACATCCTATTGATAGACCCTAACGGCGATTGCATTGCGATTGATGCATCAGCTGTAAAAAAACTAAGATTGGTTAATATATATACACGAGTAGTTTTTTGTTTTTCTTTAGGGCGACTCTCAAGTTGACAATCACATGATGAAAAAGACAGTCAGCACCCTTGAAAGGGCGAACAGAACCTAACTGAACCCTTACAGCTGAGCATGACTGACTTTTATATCGGTTCATTCCCAGTTAAAGAATGAGAATTGGGATTATAGGTGTCTTGTTTTGTATTCGATGTTGATTGTTTTTTTTTTTTAACGCTGCCTTATAAAGGTTGACAAAAACAAAACCAAAAACCAACAAGGGCTCACTTGAAAGACTGAACTGACAGGCTAAACCCAAAATAGCCTAGGAATCATCAACTAGACATATCCCCATAGGCTAATAAAACAACCCCCTCAGGGGGCACATCACATGACAGAGCATGGCGAGCAGGCCGCTGAAGACACGAACTATCGATGAGGTCCCTATGAAAAGACCCTCTGGCGTTCGGGGTGCGATGCCGAGTGCTTACATCTTAATGTGCAATCAGATTTAAAACAGAAAAAAATGACAGACTTTTTATAAAATTTTTTAGGCTAACTCCAAGGGCGACAACACCTGAAGAAAAAGAAAGGCAGTCAGCTCCCCTTGAAAGTTCCTGAAGTGTACCTGCAACACCTTAATCAGCTCATCATGACTGACCTTTAGAACTGGTTCATTAATAGTAAAAAATGAGATTTGGGGGTTAGTAAAGGTGTCTTGTTTGTTGTATTGTTTAAGAAGCCGTCTCCCAAGGGACCCAAACACATGCTGAAGAAAAAAGGAGTCAGCTCCCTTGAAAGGTCCGAAGTTTAACCCGCTACACCATTACCAGAAGATCATGACAGACTTCGACATTGCATTAATGTCCCCATAGTGTCGAATGATATGACAGGGGATGCCGTGCTTGCATACGCGATGATCGATGTAGACGTCACTATGAAACCCCTTAAGGCGATTGAAAAGCACATGCAACCCCACAGAAAATTATACGTCTATTGTCAACTTCTTAAAAAAAAATCTTAATATTTTTGTTAAAACCATCGCCAAATGTATAATCGCATCAGGACGTCTATATGAACGTATTTTTGTGTGACACAAGAAAAAGAGCATGTTGCATCAGAGCATCGTGACATTAGTTTAAATGACATGTTTCCCCCTGTCCGCTGATCGATTCCAGCAAAAAAACGTACTAAAGTCCAGCAAAAAGTAAGTCTAACGTAAATTCATTCCGACAGAATGAAGGACTCACCCAGGAAACACCCCGAGGATGTGGGGAACTGGTTCCCCAAAAAATAATGGACTAAACAGCACACTTGATACAAGAAAAAAGAAAACGACTATTAGAACAGCCATCCAAGACCACAATCACGTTGGAACCTAACTCATACAGAAAAAATACGTCTACAGCTTGACTCGGAAACCACAAGTGTACTCAACGGAAAACAGCTTGTCGCATGGAGGGTCGTAAGACCTTGATCCAACCTTCCAACGACTGGAGTGCCATGATTACAGCGCATCCCGGATCTTTACTTTCCTTTTACCGAAAGAGTCACAAACCTTAGCCTACGTTGACCCACATTTTTTCTGTCATTATCGTGGGGACCGATCAATAACATTAAATCAAGGAGTAGAGGGGGGTTTGTACCTGGACTTTATAATACCATACCCCGCCTCATACAACGATAACACAGTAGATTCCTGATTCATTGCCCTTGGGCTAGCGAGCGCCTGCCACAAAGAACTATGACAGCCTATTTTTTTTTCCACCCACCAATCTAGGAGTGGACCGTTAAGCTGTCTCATAATTGCCGACCATATACAAATTTACCAGTATATACTGGCTTGTGCGGGTTAAAAACGAGGACCGTGATCGAGACAGAAAAAAACACATATAACGCAGACAGACAGAGACACAGAACGGACAGAGACACAGACAGATAATAAAGAAGGAGGAAGAAGATGAAGAATCACTCATTCACTGTGTTAAGAATTACTTGAATTTTTTGAAATCGAACAAAAGAGTTATAATCTCAACATCCAAATTCCATAGGCGGGCTGTATATAAGAGTCCTCTTGTAGTCCCTGGCAAATGTGCTTATGTACAATGTGTATGGTCATGGAAATAACACTGATTAAACCAACAGCAAGGTTCCAAATTTTCAGTCACTGACTAAAGTTGTTGTTGTTTATTAAAGGCTCCATTTCCACCAACGTAATGAAAACGCTCTGGTCCTACCTTTATCAAATAAACGAAAGAAAATGCCTTACCAATGAATTAATTAGTCACAATTATTATTTCAGCAACAGACATTTTGCAGAAATGATACAGTTTTAACATGGTTCTTATCAAGTACCGTTTGCTCCTTAAAAAAAAGCACAGACTGTGAAAGCAATAATCAGAAACTTTCTTACCTTCATTTCACGGTTTATTGTGATGGAAATAGATGAAGGTAAGTCCCTTGGGCTAGAGAAACGACATTTAATGGTGACCATTTAATCACGAAATGAGTCTCTTATCATCGAACATTTTTTGGAAGTTATACATGATCTAAAAACACTTTTTAAAACGCCTCTGTTTTATTGAGAAAACCACATGCAAAATACGATGGTTTTAGTTTTTTGAGATACAGGGTTTAGAAAACGGTACCACTCTAAGCATGAAAAATGAGGGAAAGCTGAATGACATTGGCTAACTGTTTCAGACAAGGCGAGTATATTGGACACAGTTTTTAAAAATGTCACAACTATGAGCTTTTTGAACGAAGTGTGTCCCCACTTGTTGGTTCCATTTTAAACGCAGAGTGAACACGGATTGTCGTGAATTTCTCTTGTGGTACATGGTATTTTGAGTCCGTCATTGATATTTTTACTTGGATAGGCGCTGTTAACATTCATTACTGATTATATACACCTAACGAGAGACAGAGGGGGGGTTAAACCTTGATATGAGAGGTCAGGGATTAATGATGGTATGTCTTTAGCTGGGAGTACAAACATTAAATTGAGATGAAAGGTGATGCTTACATGACTGTGAATCCTAAACCCTTGCGTACAACCTTAGAAGACGAATGTGTTAGCTTATCAGTTTTAATCGAGGGAAACTTTTCTTTTCTTTTTTGTAACGGAATTATGGAGACTAAAAACCACGTCTGTGAGTCTGTCACGCATCTTTTCCAGAAGAAATAAACGTGCAAAAGACATGTGCAATCTGTCCATACTTTAGACACATCTCATATTATACAACGACTTTGCCATGAAAATTACGTAAACAAAAGAACAATTCGATTTACATTTATATCTCACGACAACAAACGGCTGCGAGATGAGGAAAAAACAAAAACCACAGAAAGATTGCAAGAGTAAAACGGAAGGAAAAAAGAGCAGGAAGACAAAAGAACACAATATCATCATCTGTTGGCCAAAACAAAGACGACGAATAGATCTAGGGTGGTGAGTGATTTCATCATGATGATATTGCACCCAGAAATACGGCAGATTTATTATAAACGCCGACAGCTGGAGCACCATTCGCTCTCATTTCTTTTGAGGGACAAGCATGAACGCATGTTTAACATCCCGCTGGGAGCATCAGGGAAAACCTCACTGTAACGACCGTCATCAACTGCAAAGCAAACGAATTTAATCATCCTCAGCCACACAGAGACAACGATGACTACCGTTTCGTTCATGACATCAGAAACAACGTCCAGGTCCAACGACACTCCTCGTCCGATCAACACAGACAAATATCGAGAGTTTTCCTGGAAGACATTAACGACCAAGATGTCTGGGAAACCCACAGCCAGACAGCACATCCCAACTCAAAGTAGATGTCCCCATCGCCTCAACCATCCCTCCTGTTATCAACCCTCTCCCGGACAATATAACCCCACTACTGCTGCGACGTCCTCCATCGATTTCAGCACACCATCAAGGGCATCTACCCACTCGTGAACAGACGACAACCACTCTTTTCTGTTCACCGACAACTGGGGATGTTTTCTTCGTGCCTCGCCTTGCATCGAGGAGCGTCGCTTAAAAGTGATTCAACACCTACCCCATCTCTTTGAACATGGTATGGAAACACGGGCCAAGAAAAAGAAGAAGGATTTCCCTGGCACACGACGCTCCACGCCGACCTGGAAAAGGCCGAAAACATGTTTGGGGTCAAGTTGGATGTTATCAGATTTGACGAGTCTTGCCTGTTCCTTTTTCAACGGACCGAAAACGTCACACTATCCCCCAACACGATGAGATCCTCGATTACAAGATCAATTCTGCTACATCGTGGACCTGGATCCAGAACCGTCCATCCATGTCCAGCACCAAACGGGGCGGTTCAGACGAAGAACCATACGAACCTCCTGAAGAAGAGAAAAAAATGGTTTACTCCCCGCATTTATTCTAAATCGAAATGGGGTTTGGTGCTTGCCATCTCCACCTTCAGGACCCTCCTTTTGAAAGTAGAAGACAGAGATGGCGTTTCCTGTGTTGTTGAAGGTGTAAGCATAGTCTCCTGACTATACAGAAAAATCTTTTTGATGACTCCTCCCTCACAGCCCTCAGACAGTGACTGCCATGACGCACACTATTGTGGGGCGTTTGCTGAACCCCTTACAAGCTCAATTTGTCAGACACCCTCTGAAAAAACAGGGAATCTTGAGCAAAGAGACGGTGGGCCGTTACCCTTGGTACCAGTTTGAAAGACTGAGATTACTTATTGTCCAATTTTTGTCGTTCCAAGCAGCAGGGAAGAGGGTCCAGTTCTGTCCAGATATTTGCAGAACCGAAGCAGGTCTTGGTAAAGCGTCACACAAACCTTAGAAGGAACCAGTTTTTGTAGTCTCGGTAAACTGGCTTTCACTCTGTTGAACAGCACTCTCCCCCCTTCGCCACTCAGGGCCATGAACATGTAGTCATATCCATTTCACGGAGTTTGACAATAGCGGTACGACCTGTCCGACACAGGCGAAATAGAACTCAACCATCCTCGGTATGGCGTACTGATAGAGCAGATGCCAATCGGGATCTTAGCCTTAACTCAGCTCTACTTCTATCAGGTCGACCATCAGACTAGTCATTTCTGAAAAGAGGATCGTTGCTCAGCTTGCATACATCATCCATCATACCGAAGGTGACAACCATGAGTACATCTGTGTTCCTTTCTTTTCGAAGGTGCGCAACTAACATTCCCAGAATTTCTACCAGGTTGACAGCCCAGAGTGATGCCAAGGTACTCTCTGATGACCAGGGTGGGATTTTGTTTTTCTAAGTTCATCTATGGTCTTTTCTTATTTTATCCCGTTTTACTGGGTTGAGGCAACACCACGGAGTCGGGCGACAGTCGTGTCCATGGAACAGACATCCGTGTAATCGGTAGGGGCCATCCTATGTTCGATGTCCCACCTGTCTAAACCCTGATCTGGAGTCTCCCATGCCTATTCCTCCTTGCTGTTGTACTTTGTGGCGGTTGAAGACGTTTTCTTCTTTGGGATGACCCATTCCAACATGTCTCGCCGTCTCTCCATAGACGTCCGTTTTTCCCTTATTTTTTCCCGGCTTGAAATTGCATCCCTTGCGTCGACGGACAAGAAGTTCCGTGGGCAACTCCTGCATTAGAGCCCCCGATACAAGGCGTTGGCGTCGAAGCCTTCCAAACCCTGAACTGACTTTTCACCTGGGACCCTATCACCCCTTCTCGTGGAAACGTGGTGAAAAATAATTGATGGCCCACCCACCATATCCTTGACACAGCAACCGTGAGATCTTTTGTTTTTATAGTCGTTGACCAGAGAGAAACAGACCATCTGGGGAAGCCGTCTAGAAACAGTTACCTCAACGTCAGCCAGGGATCCTGATTTGCAATCCTTTAGCATGTCCAATCCCAGAATGGAGTACTGATGTGTCTGCTTTACCCTGGTCCGTCCAGAAGGGCATTACGTCAAGGTTGTTTGTACCCACACTAATAAATCCCTCAGAGCGGTCATGTCATTCTCTCCCAAACTCTTGGCAGTAATCGTAGTCTTCCTCCTGAAAATCTTTTTTCGGGAGCTGGAAGAACGCCTACTCAGTGAGGGAGAACAAACGTCGTCCAGTTTGTCCCAGCCAGTGATGTACTCGTATGGGAAGAAGCCCTCGCGTTCCCTGTACCTCGAAAGCGGCCAAGAATTTGGAATAGGAAGTCTCCGAGCGATGTAAACAGGTGATTTCCAAGAATTTCAACTTCTTTGTGCTGAAGCAATTTGTACAGGTGTTGTGTACTTACACCAGAAATGTGAAGGGAGCCGACTCTTTCTCTATCACAGACGACCCATCTCGAAGAAATAATGTTTGATGAGAATTGAGGCCGTAGATCTAACTTTGAAGCCTACACGGCAACTCTCGAAGATAGGCGTCCAAGCAGTCCCTCTGCTCGACTGAGGCGACTCAGTTGATCGAAGACGGTGAGAAATCTTTTTTGTTGTTTGAGGATGAATCGAACGCCTTTGTCGAAACCTGCCTGCATGCTTCTTCTTCTTCATCAGCTCCTTCTCCTCTTTCTTCCTTTTCATTATTGTCTGTCTGTTGTCTCTGTCCGTCTGTCTATCTGACTGTGTTTATGTGTATTTTTCTGTCTCTGCTGTCTCGATCACACAGCCACGAAACCACCTTGAGACGGGGGAGCCACTCACACACCAGGTCAATTGGGCATGGTGTGGCTCCCCCCGTCTCAAGGGTGGTTTCGGCTGTGTGATCGAGACCAGAGACAGAAAAATACCCAAAAACACAGACAGAATAACAGACGGCCAGAGACACAGACGACAATAATGAAAAGGAGAAAGAGGAGAAGGAGCGAAGAAGAAGAATGAAGCAATGCAGGAGGTATCCGACAAGGCCGTTCGATCTCTCAACACAAAAGAAGTTTCTCCCACCGTCCCTACGAATCAACAGAGTCGCCTCGACAGCAGAGGGACTGCATGTGACGCCTATCTTCGATAGGTGCCCGAGGTAGGCTTCAACAGTTCGAACAACGACCTCATCTCATCAAACCTTATTTCTTCCAGAGATGTTCTCAGTGAAGAAGAAGAGTTCGGCTCTTCACATTTCGGTGAAGAACAAAAACCCAGTACAAATGCTTCAGCGAGCACAGAAGTTGAAATTCTTGGACATCACCTGTTACATCGCTCCTGGATACTCCTAATCCAAATTACTTGGCCGCATATCGAGGTAACAATGGAACGCGCGGCTTCTTCCCATACGAGTAATCACTGAGCGGACAAACGGACGACGTTGTTCTTCCCTCCACGAGAGGCGTTCTTCACACCTGAAAGGGGGGGGGGGGGGACGATTCTAGTCACGAGGACGACTACGTTTACTGCCAACGAGTTTTGTGGGAGATAAGACATGACCGCTCTGAGGGATTTCATAGTGTGTACAACAACCTTGACGTAATGCCCTTCCTGAGGCGCCGTAAAAGCCAGACCATCAGTACTCCATCCTGGGATTGGGACATGCTACAGGATGCCATCAGATCCCTGGACTGAATAGAGGTACCTGTTTCAAGACGGCCTTCCCAGAAGTCCTGTTTTCTCTCTGGTCAACGACAAAAAAACAAAAGAACACCACATTTTGCTGTGCAAGGAATGGTGGGAGGGCCATCCATTAATTTTCACCACTACCACGAGAAGGGGATACTCCGGGTCCAGGTGAAAAGACAGTTCAGTGTTTGGAAGGCAACGACGCAACGCCATGTATCCGTGGGCTCTAATGCAGGAGATGCCCACGGAACTTCTTGTCCGTCGACGCAGGGAACAACATTTCAAGCCGGAAAAACGACTCTATGGAGAGACGGCGAGAGCAAGGTTGGAATGCGGTCCATCCAACAAATAAAACGTCCTTCACCGCCACAAGTACAACAGCAAGGAATAGGCACACGTGAGGACATCCAGATCAGGGTAGACAGGTGGGACCTACGAACATAGGATGCCTACCCAATTCCACGAAGTCTGATATATACCCATTGGACACGTATCCGTCGCCAGACACGTGGAGTGAGCGTCAACCCCGTAAACTGAAAGAACCATAGATGAGACTTAGAAAAACAAAACCCCACGCCCAGGACATCAAGAGTACCTTGGCATCACCTGGGGCGACAACCTGGTAGAAATCCCTGGGGGTAATGTAGTTGGCACCTTCGAAAAGAAGGAATACACAGATGAACTCATGGATGTCACCTTACGTTAAGAAGGATGATGTATTCAAGCTTGAATACAACGATCCTCATTTACAAGAAACTGCCTAGTCCTGATTGACGACCTGATAGAAAGTAGAGCTGAGTAAGGCTAAGATCCCGATGCATCTGCCTAACAGAGCCAAACCGAGGATGTTGAGTCAATATTCGCCTGTGTCGACAGTTCGTACCGCCCTAATTTCAACTCCGTGAAATGGATACGACTCCATGTTCATGGCCCTGAGTGGCGACGGGTTGGAGAGAGCTGTTTCACCAGAGCTGAAACGCCAGTTCTACCCGAGACTAAAAAACTGGTTCCCTTCTAAAGGTGAGACGCTTACCAATACCTCATCGTTTCCTGCAAACTATCAGGACAGAACTGGACCCTCTACCCTTCTGCTTGGAACACAAAAATTGACAAAAAGAACTCTCAGTCCTTTCTAAACTTGAGTACAAGGGTAACGGCCACCTTTGGCTCTTGCTCAAAGATACCCATTTTTTTCAGAGTGTGTCTGACAAATGAGCTGTAAGGGGTTCATGCAAACGCCCCAAAAGTTTTTTTGTGTCAAGGAGCCTGTCTGAGGGCATTGAGGGAAGGAGTCATCCAAAAGAGTTTCTGAATAGCCCCCCCCCCCCCCCCCCCTCCGGAGGACTATGTCCACCTACCAACAACACATGGAACGCCCCACCCTCTCTTCTTCCTACATCAAAAGGAGGGGTCCTGAGGATGGAGGCAGCAACCAAACCCCATTTCGATTTAGAATAAAGCGAGTAAACCATTTTACTCAACTCAAGTAGGTTCGTATGGTACTTCGTCAGAAACCTCCCCCGTTGTGGTGCTGGACAAGATGGACTGTCAATCCAGGTCACGAAGTAGCAGAAATGATTCTTGTAATCGAGGATCCTCATCGAGTTAGGGGAGTGTGCGTTTATCGGTCCGTTGAAAAGGAACCAGCAAGAACTCGTCAATCTGAAAACAACCCAACCTTGACCCCAAACATGTTTTCGGCCTTATCCAGGTCGGTGAGCGTCGTCCCAGGAACCCTCTTCTTTTTCTTGTTCCCGTGTTTTCTCATACCAAGTTTCAAAGATAAGTTGGGTATGTTGTTTTAACACTTTAGCGACGCATCCCTCGATGCAAGGCGAGGCAACCGAAAGAAAACAACCCCAGGTTTGTCGGTGAACAGAAAATATGGTTATTCGTCGTTCACGAGATGGGTCGATGCCCTTGATGGACGTGATGAAAATCAGATGGAGGACGCTCGCAGCAGTCCAGTGGGGTAGACCGGTAGAGGGTTTATACAGCGGCTGGTTGAGGCGATGGACCATCTACTTTGAGTTTGGATGTTTGTGCTGTCTTGCGAGTATTCCCAGACATCTTTGGTCGATAATGACATACCAGGCCCTCTCGCTATCATGGTCTGAAGTTGATCGGACGAGGATTGTCCGTGACTGGACTTTGAATTTCTGATGCATGAACGAAACGGTAGTCATCGTTGTCTCAGTGGGCTGAGAAGATGTTAAATCGTTTGCTTAGTCGTTGAACTTCCGTTCCAGTGCGGTTTCCCTGAAGCTCCCCGCGTATTATAAAACATCGTTTCGATTTTTTTATATTTTATATTTTATGCTTTGCCCTCAAAAGAATGAGAGCGAATGGTGCACCAGCTGTCGCGTAAACATCAGCCGTTTTTCGGAAGCAATATCATCATGATTGAAATCACCACCACCCCTCAGAATCTATTTCGTCGTCTTTGTTTTGCCCAACAGACTGAAGATAAAGTGATCTTTTTCTTCCTGCCTCTTTTCTTCACTCCGTTTTCCTTCTTTCATCTTTCTTTGTTTATTTTTTTTTCCCTCATCTCGCAGCCGTTTGTTGTCGTGAGATATTAAATGTAAATCGAAAAGTTCTTTTGTTACGAAATTTTACAATGGCAAACGAAGTAAAAATATGGATGTGTCAAAAGTATTTACGATTGGCACATGTCTATTGCACTGTTAAATTTCTTCTGGAAGATTGCGTGACAGACTCACAGACGTGGTTTTTAGTCACCATATCCGTTACCAAAAAAGAAAAAGAAGTTTCCCTCGATAAAACAGAAACAGCAAACAAATGTTCATCTAAGGATGTACGCCACGGGTAAGGACATCCCGTCATGTAGCATCAACTCATCTCATTAATGTTTGTACCTCCCAGCTAAAGACATACCATCATACAACCCAGACCTCTCATATCAAGGTTAAACCCCCCCTAGTCTTTCTGCGATAGCGTGTATATACCGAGTAAAGAAATGATCACAGCGCCTAACAAGTAAAAATATCCAATTGACTGACCTCAGAAAAAACATTTCCACAAGAAGAAATTCACGAAACCTGTTCCACTCTGCGTTTTAACAATGGACCCACCAAGTGGACACAAATCGTATCAAAAGCTCATAGGTTGTGACATTTAAACTGTGTCAACTATACTCGCCTGTCTGAAACAGTTATCCAATGTCATTTCAGATCCCCATTTTTATCATGCCTTAGAGTGGTACCAATTTCTAAACCCTGTATCTCAAAAACAACCATCTTATTTTGCATGTGGTTTCTCCAATAAAACGAGCGTAAAAAGTGTTTTTAGATCATGAAAACTTCCAAACAACATTTCGATGATAAGAGACTCTTTCGTTGATAAAACGTCACAGTTAGAATTCGTATCTCTCGCGCCAAGGACATACCTTCATAAAACCATCACAATAAACGTGAAATTGGCAGGTAAGAACGTTTCTGATTAAACTTTCACCCAGTCAGTGCTTTTTTTAAGGACAAACGTTACAGATCAGACCCATGTACAACTGAGTATCATATCTTCAAAATGTCTTGTTGCTGAAATAATAATTGTTATAAATAATTCATTGTAAGCAATTTCTTTCGTTATTGATCAAGGTCAGGACCAGAGCGTTATCATTACTTGTGTGGAAAAGGAAGCTTAAAAAACAACAACAACAATTATTCCAGTGAAAAATTGAACTTGCTGTTGGTTTATTAAACAGTTTAATTTCCCCATGACCATACACATTGAACATAAAGCACAATTGCCAGGACAACAAGAGGACTCTTATATACAGCCCAGCCTAAGGAAATATGAAGTTAGATATAACTCGTTTGTTTCGATTTCAAAAATACAAGTAATTCTTAACGACCGTGAAATGAGTGGATACTATCCTTCTTCTTCCTCCATCATTATTATCAGTCTGTGTCTCTGTCCGTCTGGTGTCTCTGTCCTGTCTGCGATTCTGTGTTTTTTCTGTCTCGATCACGGGCCTCGTTTAAACCCGCACAGCAGAACTACTGGTAAATTTGTTAAAATGGTGCAATAGGAGACAGCTTTAACGGACCACCTCTAGAATTGATGGAGGAAAAAAAAAAGTGTCATCGTTTTTGTGGCAGGCGCCCGCTACCCAAGTGATAATAAGAAACAACTGGTGTTATCGTTGTATGAGGCGGTATTAAACGTCAGTACAAACCCCCCTCTAACCTCCCAGAGTTTAATGTTATTGATCGGTCCCCTCACGATAATGACAGAAAAAATTTGTCAACGTAGCAAGGTTTTTTACACTTTCGGTAAAAGGAAAGATAAAGATCCGGGCTTCGCTGTACATGCACTCAGTCGTTGAAGGTTTGCTCACGTCTTCAGACCCTCCAAGCACAGCCGTTTTCCGGTGAGTACAACTCTGTGGTTACCGAGTCAAGCTGTACTTCTTTTTTTCTGTATGATAGCGTTCCAACGTTGATTGTGGTCTTGATGGCTGTTCTAATAGTCGTTTATCTTTTTTTCTTGTATCAGAGTGGACTGTTTAATCCATTTTTTTTGGGAACCAGATCCCCACCTCCTCGTGGTGTTTCCTGGGTGGTCCATTCAATCGTCGGACTGGACTTTAGGTTAGACTTCCCTTTTTGCTTTGACTTTATCCCGTTTTATTGCTTGAACGATCAGCGGACAGGGGGAAACATGTCATTACACTAAATAATCACGATGCTCTGAGCAACCATGCTTTTCTTTGAAACACACAAATACGTTCATATAGCGCTTCCTGGATTCGATTATACATTTCGATGGTTTTTAAAAAAATATTCAGATTTTTTTAAGACGGTTGACAGATAGACATAAATACAGTGCATGTGCTTTTCAATCGCCCATAAGGTGTTTCATAGTGACGTCACATCGATCTCGCGATGCCAATCACCGAGCATCCCCTGTCATATCATCCCACTAAGGTGTCATTACTAGCAAAGTCGAAAGTCAGTCAGATCATCTGGTAATGGAGTAGCGGGTAACTTCGGACCTTTTCAAGGGAGCTGACTGCTTTTGTTCTCAGCATGTGTTGTGTCCTTGGAATACGGCTTAAACAAACAAACAAACCAAGACACCTACTAACCCCCACATCTCATACTTTAAACAATTAATGAACCAGGTCTAAAAGAGTCATTCATGATGAGCTGATAAAGGTGTATAGCAGGTACACGTCGGACCTTACAAGGGACTGACTGCCTTTTTTTTCATCAGGTGTTGTCGCCCTTGGGAGATAGCCAAAAAAAATTTATTAACCAGTCTGTCATTTTTTTCTTTTATATCTGATTTGCACCAATAAGATGTAAGCCACGGCATCGCCCGAACGCCCGAAGGATCATTTCAGAGGGACCCCACATCGATCGTTCATGTCATCAGCGCCATGCTCTGATCATGAGCTTTGCCCCCTGCGGGGTTTTAATCGCAATGTGGATAATCAGTGATGATCAGCAATTATGGGTTAGCCAGAACAGGTTACCGTCTTCAAGTAGCCCACTGTTGGTTTTTGGTTTGTTTTTGTCCCCCTTAAAAGGCAGCTTAATAAAAAAAAAAAAACAATCAAACCATCGAAACAAACAAAGACACCTAAAAATCCCCAAAACTCTTCTTTAACTGGTAAAGAACCGATATACAAAGTCAGTCATGCACAGCTGGTAAGGGTTCAGAAGGTACATTATCGGCCCATTTCAAGAGCCGACTGTCTTTATTCATCATGTGATGTCACCCTTGACAATGGGAAGACGCCCAAAAGAAAAACAAAACAACACGTGTATAATAAAACCAATCTTACAGTTTAATAAACAGCTGATGCAACAACGCAATGCAATCGCCCGTAGGGACAATCAATAAGGAAGACACTCGAACCGTCGCGATGTCCATCAGCGAGCCATCCTCGGTCATGTGATTCGTCCATAACAAAGAAAGTCGCTTAAATCAGTAAGTCATCTTTATTTTTTTTTTTATTTTTTTAACCGCATCCTTCCAACCCCCCCCCCGCCTCCTTCTTTAAGGCGTGAAACCACCCTGTCCCTTACTACTAACATGGCCATCCGCAAGAAACACTCCTGCGAGACACAACTGCCTGAGCTGTCAGACCAGTTAACATCAAACCTGGACAAAGGCCTCTCAACTGACATGGTAGTACTTGACTTTGCTAAAGCTTTTGATAAGGTAAACCACAGCTTATTAATGCATAAACTTGACCACTATGGTGCT